>CM065384.1:20227500-20360000 GCA_033060915.1 Euryodendron excelsum | reverse complement strand
TTCTTAAACAATAATGAAAAAGCTAACCCTAAAAATAACAACAATCCCAGCTTTTATAGGCTCTCAAAAATCTGCAAATTCGTAACATCGTTCGATCATCCGGCAACTCGTTCGAATGCGCTGTACTACCATTCGAACGGTACGTCAAACGCACTTCGAACAGAAAAATTACTCTCTGTATTTATCGAACGCACTTTGGACTTGATTCTAGTGCAAAATTGTTTGAGGCACCATTTGAATGCAAAGCTCCACTGTTCAAACGCAAAGCTCCACTCTTCGAATGGTACATCATGCCGTCGTCATGCGTTCGAACGCATGTCTGGCCGTTTGAATGCCCTTTCTTCTTTTAACCGAATTTGTCATTTTTAGCATGGGATTCTTGAAAAGATACATCAAACTAAGTTAGTAACTAAATAGGACCAAAATAACATAAATAATCCTACTCTAGGTCTAACAAGAGATTAATAAGGTCTATAGATTGCACTTTTGGAGTATAATCACACCTCTCAACTAACCTTTTGCTAGTCCCTAGCAGAATACTAAAAGTTAAAACATATATTTACTTTTGTGGGAGTCACGGGTGCATTTAGCAAATGTACCAAGCCGTTCAACTCCTACGTTATCCGTAGTGGACGAGTATTGTCTAGTAAGGGTTTTCAGTGATGATACTTACAAGCCTCTATTCATGTCATGTGAAAGATAGTAAGAATACATGAGGCATACATGACTTACTCAAGGCAATCCTTAGTTCACCCTAAATTATGAATCATGCAAAGTAAAGACATAAAACATTTAAGAAAAAATCACATAAAAGTGTACAAGCAATAACATACAACTCAGCTATCTTAAGATCATGCAATTATATCCTTTATACTTTGATTCAAATCTCACTAGTCATACACTTATCAAGAACGTGAATATATGGGCCTCTTAATGGAGAGCTTATCAATGGAGTAAATGTCAATGAAACATCAAAAGAGCAAGTCTAATATCAAAAACCGTATAAATGTATAAGTGTATCGACTTGGCATAGTTTCATAAAAGAATATCTATAGTTTAACCATTAACTACAGAATTGATATGTAATGACTTATACTCAAAAGAATTATCAACTTATATATATTCCGGAAAACCTCAGGCCATTTGAAAGAAGAGTCACGAATGGGAAGAAAGAAAGAGATAGTAAAACTGAACACATTCATTACACACTACATATAATGGTCAATAAGCATACACTTCCAATTTCTCAACTTTAAGCAAGATTATTCTCTATTTTTTTTGTTTTGCTTCTTCTTCTTCTTCCACTTATATATTGTTGTAAGCACCCCATTTTTGCCCGCTCGGCAATCTTCGGCTCGACTAGGCTTGGTTTCAGGCATCTCAACACATGTAGGCTTAAGATGAGCCTTTCAATCTCCAATCCAACCAATTGGTCGCTTCTCGGGCCCAAAAGGACCCGCGGAAGCCATAAGCACCATTATTCCAGGTAGCTTTCCAGATCTAGTGGTTCCGAAAACCAACGCCATCTAGGTAGCTTCCCAGGATCGGGCGATCTCCGGGACCAACACCTCATCAAGTTCTAGACGGTTCACTTTTGGTGCTTGCTAGCCCACCAATGTAGAATGTCCGTCATTTGGTAGTTCTTCAAGACCGGGCATTCTCATAGACCAACACCACCCTTCCAAGTAGCTTTTTGGGACCAAGCGTTCTTAGGAACCAACACCACCCCTATAGATAGTTCTATAAGAACTGGGCATTCTTAGAGACCAATACCGCACAGGTAGTTTTCCGAGACCGGGCGGTCTCGGGAACCAACACCTAGGTCAACATCGGCACCTATTAGCCTGATTCGGTGAAAAATGACCAAACCTGCCCTTTGGGCCTCCAGGCACGTTTTGGGAAAGTTTAAAATCCCTCAAAATGATAAGTCCATCCTTTCAAAATGTTGTTAACCATTAGGCGTCCCCCGCACACCATTTGGTCCGAATCCGGTCCTATTCTGGCCCACTCTAGCCAAAATGACCATTTTGCCCCTGAACACCTCAGCACTGCGCAAACCCCACCGAACGGTAAAAGACTCTCCCAAAACCATTCCTGAATAACTCTATACACTTAACACAACACACCAAACCATTCCTGACCATTTCTATCCAATCTTGGTTAAAATGACTGTTTTGCCCCTGAAAACCCAAATATGCCTCGACATAGCACCGATCTTGGGATTTCGAGCAAAGGGTTTCACCATACACCCTTGTTTTACCCGAGGAGGACCCTACAACACTAAACTCACACGACTCGATAAAAGTTCCTTGGAGCGTCTCGCAGACGCTCCGCCTAAATTGTCTTTTTTCCCGATTCCCCAGTTATAATGCACTGTCAACTGACTTGAGAAATGCGTAAATTAGAGAATTTTTGAAAGCTCCTTCATAGATCTTTCCATCGATACGGCTTGATTGGATAGATCGCCTCTTGAAGCCCTTCATCGTATGGCTCAAACATGGCTGCTTTCGACAACCCCTGTAGCGTCTCACAAACGCTTCGATAAGGTTGACTTTTTCTTCGATTCCTTAATCAAAATGCACAGTCAAATTACTTGAGAAATGCGTAAATCTAGGAATTCCCAAAAGTATTTCCAGAATACTTTCCATCGGTACGGTTCGATCGAAAAGATCGCTTCCCGAAGGCTTTGATCATGCGATACGAAAATAGCTACTTTCGAACACCCTCAGAGCGTATTACAGACGCTCCGCAAACATGTCCTCTTTTGCACACTTCCCAAGATGATATCCCATGCTTCTAAACATAATTTAAACTTTCCAAAAACATGAAAATTCACCGGAAGCCCTGGAAGAACATCCTGAGTGCGACCGATTCCCCCAAAACCTTCCCGATTGACTCAATTATCGAGGCAAATTTTGGACGAACCTTCTCGGTGATGGAGCGTATGCTACATGCACTCAAATTTTGATCAAATCGACCAACTTTCGATCAACAATCGAGATTTATCCAGTACATGAGGTGCCACGTGTCATTCTGGCAATGGAACAGTACCTGCACATGTCCTATATGCGCAAGGTCAAATTTTGGCCAGGCGCATGTACTACATGCGCCAGGCCTGTTCTAGAATCTCTATAAATACCAGACCACCCTTTGCATATTCCAACTCCAATTTCTTATGTGAAGCCCTCCTGAAGTCACTCCAGAACTGCGAATCTCTATACACACTTCATCCCTCCAACACTTAGCTTAGATTTCATTATCCCCATACCTATATACTTCACATATAAAGCCCTATACACCATCAAACACTCCCTACTAGCCCTCTAATCCTTCTTGAAGTCATTCAAGCTCCCATCAAAGCATCCTTTGAAGACTACAAGTGTGTTGAAGGCAAAAGGTGGTATCCATTTTACAGTTGTGCCTTCCCCCACTCTTCTCTCCTCCCTCCTAGCCTACTTAGGCTATTCTCTATTTTAATCCCCATCTTCAACCCCCCATTCTTGCATGCTTGAGCCAAGAGGGCTCTTAGATCATGCCTAGAGGAAAGCAAGTGAGAGCCACCGTGTAGGGAGACCTCTCACTAGCCTACTTTAAGTTGGTATGGTCTAAAAGCCCCTTGTTTATGTGGTGTAGCCTATAAGCCTTGTATGTGATCATGACCCCTTGCATATTACTATTTTGATCATGTTTTGCTTGCTTGGCTTCATTTTATGCTTATTGCCATGTTCTACAATGCTTACATTACTCTTAGCTTCATGTCATTTCCAAGCTCTATATTTCTTTCAAAAATTGTTCCAAGTGTTGGCTCCTTGAAATTTAGGATGAGACTTTAGAAAATCATGCCTTAGAAGATCCTCTACTAACCCCTTTACTCTCATGTTGTCATCATGACATTTTAATTTGCATAAGGGTTGCTTTCTAATTCTCTAACTTTCAAGATTTCCATTCTTTTAAGTGTAGTGGTTGGAATGGCCCCATGGAACCGTCTCTTGAGTGGTCTCCCTTTAGTTTGGCCATATGAACCCTCTCTTGATAGAATGGTTTCCTTGAAAAATGATCTTCAAAAATCTTTTCTCCAAAGATGATTCTAAAAAATGCATTCTCTCCATCTTTGCATCAAAAATGCTTTTTCAAAAACTACCATTCCTTTAAGTGTAGTGGTTGGAATGGCCCCATGGAACCCTCTCTTGAGTGGTCTCCCTTTTGTTTGGCCATATCAACCCTCTCTTGATGGAATGGCTCCCTTGAAAAATGGTTTTCAAAGTCATTTTCCAAAGATGATTTTGCAAAAGTGCATGCTCTCCATTTTGGCCTTGAAAATAGTGCTTTAAAAAGTTGTCATCATTTTGACTTTTGACCCCTTATACTCTTGTCAAGATAGTGGTTATAATGGCCATGAGGGAACCTTCCTTGGAATAGTCTCCAAACACCACCCATATAAACCATGCTCTTGGCTAGAGACAAAATTTTTATGGAAATGATCTTCAAAAAGGTTATCCACCAAAGTCCGTTGCATAACATGTTTTATTTTTCAAAGCTCTTTCCAAGAGTGCGTTAAATCAACTTTCAAAACCATTTTCCAATCCAACCCTAGGTTAATTTGACCCTAGTTGTCCAACCCCAGGTTAACTTGACCCTAGTTGACCAACCCTAGGTTAACTTGACCCTAGTTCACTTACCTTAGGTTGACCTAACCCTAAGTCATCCTAACCTTAAGTTAACCCTACCCTAGTTACTTAACCCTAGGTCACCTTAACCTTAGGTTAACCCAACCTTAGTTAGTTAACCATAGGTCATCTTAACCATAGGTTAACCTAACCCAAGTTAGTTAACCTTAGATTACCCCTAACTCTAGGCCAACCCAACCTAGGTTAGTATACCCTAAGGTTCCAACCCTTGAACCTTTTTCTAAATGATGATTCAATTGTAAACTATTCTCATAACCTATTTTTCCAAAACCTTCTACTCTCTTGATTTCGAAGAAACCAACTCCATAAACTCTTCAAATGTTCCTACATTCCATCTTCAAGGCATTTCTAAAAATATTTTCAAAGGTCACAAACCTAAGGCGTCCCTAGCCCTCTCATGGTTAGGGATTCCAAGAAAAAGTGATAAATCAATAACAACCCCTAAGGTTGTCCATATTAGGATTTCAAACCTTTAGCCATTTCCAAAAACCACTTTCAAAAACTAATTCATCGAAACATTCCTCCAAGGTTTTCAAAACAAGACTTCAAAAATACTTTCAAGTTCTCTTGAGACAACAATTTTTTCCAAAACTCCTTTAAGTTGATCCAAAAACATTCTCAAAACACTCCACCATCCACTTTCAAGTCAAAACTTCCAAGACCATAAAGAGTCTTTAACTTCCAAGACCATAAAGAGTCTTTAAATCCCAAGACCTCAAAGTGTCTTAAACTTGTCCAAAGACCCTAAAGTGTCTTCAACTTTCCAAAAGCCCTAATACGCCTATTTTTCATCGGGCTCTTGCCCGAACTACGAATGACTTGATTATCGCCAAATGAGATATGTAGGCAACCTAAAATGGTGCGGTCATAACTTTTATTTCAACTCTAATCCATTTTTTCAAAAATTCCAATCAATTCAAAGTTTCTATTCCAAACTCTTTCAAACTTCTTCTAAAAACTTACATCATGCATCATCCATCCGAAAAGTGATGACTAAACCCCGTTTTCAAAATTCTATAGTGGATATTAAGTGGACAATGGTAACCGGTTATTCTAGTGAGTGAACAAAAGGGTGATTAGACATGTAGCTACCGAGAGGGCGGGGTAAAGTGATGATTTTAGGATATCTTCTCTACATGTAACCAACCCCTTGACCATAGATTTCTGTTTTCGAAAGACCAAAATGGAGTTATTTTCAAAAATGGCTTAAATATTTTCAGAGATTGCCAAACAACCTATTTTCCTAAAAACCCTCTCTTGAGGGAATTTTCAAAATCATTTTCAAAAACTCTAAGTTTAATCTTCGGATTAACACTTAGTTTTAGGTGCCCTAACTCACCTTAATCAAGTTAGGTGGTGACTCCTATTTTTCTAAAAAGCCCTTAGTCAAACCAATTTTCAAACCTAGTCGCACTTGTCCTTCTACGAGGACGAGTTCTAGTGACAGAGTGTCGTGCTTTAGGGTCTCCGAGCTTAAAGGACCTTGGACACCCAAAAACTGGGGCGCGACAATTGTTTCTTCTTTTTTTCTTTTATTTTTCTCCTCCTTCCACACACACACACACACACACACACACACACACACACATATATATATTCTTTTCTTCTTTTTTTTTTCAACTCCATACATCTTTCACTTTTACAAACTCTCATAAGTAGTGATATCAAGTTCTTCATCATGGGAAGTATTTCAATAATGATATGCTTTTTTCGAAGGATCATATGTGTATAAGTGTTAAGAGAAAGAAACTAGATATGAATGGCTTAGAAAGAATAGAATGGCCTTAACCTAATATTCGAAATACATCAAGTTCGAACTTTAAGAGAATATAAGTGTCAATACCAATATAAGTGTCAATACCTCTAACTACTACCCAACATATGAATCAAAATAAATTATAATAAAGCTATAAAAAGAATGAAAGATCAATAAAATATCCTTGAGTAAATGTATATCAACTTCAAAAGAAGATAAATTAGCTCTAAAGCTTACAAGTTAAAAATCTCCACCCTTTGAAGGATATGCATGCACAAAATATCAACACAAGATGTCATATAGCATACTAGTGCACAATGATGTATTCCCTCACTTATAATGATTTTATGACAAAAACTTGCAATGCATCACAACAACAAAGTGAATCAACAATTAACTCAAACTTAGTCAAATGTGTGACTCAAAATATCCTCAATATTATAATTGCATTGACATGAATATAGATATGGCTCTCAAAAAGAAAAATCCTCTCCAACACATTCATCGTGAATAAGGACTAATCAATGAAAATACAAATAAATGTGCTAAAAATACAAACCATGATAATCAAACCATAAGGTACTCAAACCTTTACTGAAAAACTCAAATGTTTGAAAGGTAATCAACATAATACAACACCTGAGATTGATCCATAAAACATGACAAGGTTTGAAATATAGTAAACTGAGATAACAGAATATCAAGCACATACACAAAATAGCATGAAATATATCCACTAATGTGCAACTGAGTTTACATACACGAGATAATATGAACATGCAAAAATGACACAAGATCTAAACTCTAGCCCTCATAATCCTTATCATCCCCACCAAGCGATGGCTGCATACGGTGATCCATACGGCGAACAAAAACCATCATTTGATCAGGTGTACCTCTAACATACTAACATGATCCGTATGCGCCTCCTGTACTGCTATTCTCTCAACCATGGCAGCCTCAATCCTCTCAATCGCAAGTCCCTATTGAACAAGAGCCTGACTCTACTACTTTAATATGACACCATGTGCTACTAATGTTTAAGACTGCTACTCAAGTCTTGCTAAGAGAATCTGAATACTTGGAATATGATTTGGATGCTGCTTTGACTGCTGTGCAAGCAGAGGACCCTCTGCCTGCTGCTGTGGTAGTGCACCCTCTAGCTGTGGCTGTGGAGCAGGTAAATGTCCTTATGAATGTCTCATAGTTGATGCGTCTATAATCCACTGCTGTTGTACACAGAATAGTCCAGGGATAACACCGATCACAACTTCCTCAATCACATGGGTGCACAGGCAACTGTTAGCACCCCATTTTGGCCACTCGGCGATCTCCAGCCTAACCAGAAGAACCCCCAAACTAACACAAGCATACTCAAGTCTAAATTGGCTTTTCAGATCCAGTCCAATCAAACAACTGCTTCCCGGGCCCACTGGGCCCATTAGAGGCAAACTAACCAAAATGCCCCTATTACATTAGTCAATGCAATCCAGCCCGGCATGTCTTCCACAAGATGATAAGTCCATTCAAATCCAAAGTCAAATCCATTTGTCCTATCATTCGATAAAGTTGATCCCTTATTGACGGTAAGACCATTCAATCCAGCATGGTACGATCATCGAGAAAGTTTATTCCCTGGATCAGTAAAACCCCTTTCTCACTCATCTCCGAAAAGTACCTAAATCCCCGAGATGGAAGAGCGGTTCACTTCTGGCGCCTGCTAGCCCACCAATGTAAAATGTTCGCTAATCTAGCACGTTCTTTAAGAAAGCACAAACCCCTTAAGAACGGAAAACCATCTAAGTTCGTAACGTTCTTTAAGAAAGCACAAACCCTTAAAGAATGGAAGAGCGTCCAAGTTCGGCATGAATTTCGAGAAAGTTTATTCCTCAAGGCGGTAAGGCCCTTTCAAACCTGTCCATCGAGAAAGTATCAATTCCTTGGATAGAAGTTTAAACCAGATCTAGACTGGTCAACACCGACGTCTGCTAGCCCGTCCTAGTGAAAAATGACCATTTCACCCCAAACAGGCCCAACACGTTCTTCAAGAAAGTACTAAGTCCTCAGAATGGTAAAATTACCTTCCAAAGCCGTCCTTAGGTGGTCCGGCATGTCCAGTGCCATCTAGTTAATCTTGGTCCTTTCTCAGAAGTTCCCCGGTCAAAATGACCATTTTACCTCTAGGCATCCAAATGCCCTAGGAAACCACACAGGCTATGGGTATCAAACTGGCAACACCCTAGTTAACTCTAGTTAACCCAGTCAATCCCAGTTAACTCTGGTCAACCTTGGTCAATCTTGGTCAACCCTAGAACTCTCGAAATGAGGTGACCATGATCCAGTCACTCTCTTCAACCATACTGGCTCTAGGAATTAAACCGGCAACCTCTGGGACACTGTCTTGAGTGTCCCCTTCCATTTCTAGCTGAGCCCCACTATCCGGCACTTTCTTTTTCAAAACCAAAACCTCCTTGCTCCACTTTGAGTGGAGCATGAGCAATTTTTAGCCTTGAGCCATTTCTAGAGGCGCACACCAGCTGTCAAAGGCGGTTACAAATTAACCAGCCCTTCAATCAGCCCCCATTTTCAGCCCTCATCAATGAACCTACGCCACTTTGAGTAGCGAATGGCTTGGCTTTGGCCGTGCACCACTAATAGTGGCGCATAACCCCCAGAATCAGTTACGAACTGACTAGCCCCTTATCGAGCCTTCTTTCAAGCCCTCATTAAAACCCCCTTGCACCACTCTTAGTGGGACACGGCTAAGAATAAAGTGTGCGCCACTAAGAGTGTTGCACAGCTCTTCTTTTTGGCACAATAAATACAGACCTCCCCCCTCATTGTTTTGGGTCAAAAATTCTATCCAGAAACTCTCCTCCTCTGTTCTAGATAGCTCTCAGAGCCCTTTCTCTCTCTCTCTCGAAGTCCTGCCGGTCGAGCCCTAGCCCGAAGCTTCAAAGTCTTAGCTTTCGAGCTCCACCGAATGTTCGCCTCACTGCCTAGAAGCTCTTGAAGTCTTCTCAAGTCCAAGGCTTGAGCCTCCATCAAAGAAAGGAGAAACGAGACAAGGTAAATCCTCCGTTTACTTTCTGTAATTCCCGCTGTCTCTTCTCCCTCTGAATCCACTTGGATTCTTCTCTTTTTTAATTCCCTATCTTTAAACCCCCTATTCTTGCATGCTCGGAACAAGAAAATGTTAAGTCTATGTTGAGAGTTGAGCAAGAGGAGATTACCGATCAGAACTCTCTTCTTAGCCTTCACTTGCTTCACTGCATGGCCTAAGGAAACATTTCCAAATCCAATTTTTCTGAAAACATTTCCAAATCCAATTTCCAAATCCAATTTTTCTGAAAAGGAAACATTTTCAAAACCTAATATTTTCAAATCAAATCTAATTTTCCTGAAAAGGAAATATTTCAAAAATCAAATCAAATCTTCTTGAAAAGGAAACATTTTTAAATCCAATCTTCCTGAAAATGAAGCATTTTTTAAGTCTAATATTTACTAAAAAGGAAACATTTTCAAGCTCAAACTTTCTTGAAAAAGATACTTTCTAAAAATGGAAACTTTCTAGAAATAGAAAGCCGTTTCAAAATTCTAACTCTTTTGAACTCTTATTCAAACTACGACTGACCTGATCCTCTTTAAGGAGGTATGTAGGCAACCCTTCATGGGGTGCGGTCACAACTCTTTTCAAATTCCAATTCTATAACCATTTTTCAAACTCAATTTCCTCTTTTAAACTCCTCTTCAAATTTTGTTTTTAAAGTTTACTAAGTAGATAGCATTAAACATAGGTAACTGGTGAGTCATAGGTAGGTGAGTAAAAGGTGAACAGACATATAGGTACCACAAGGGCAGGATAGGGTGATAGTCTTAGGACATCTTCTCTACATGTAACCAACCCCCGGACTTAAGAAATTCTGTTTCAAAGACCAAAACTGGAGTCAATTTTCAAAAGGTCTTTCCAATAATTTTAGGGTTGTCGAACAACCCTACCTTCTAAAACCCTTTCATGAGGACATTTTTCAAACATACTTTCGAAAACCTAAGTTTAACCCTCGAGTTTTACTTGGTGTAAATGACATAGCACATCTTTAAATATGTTAGGTGGCGACTCCAAAGAACTTTTCAAAAAGCCCTAATTAATTCCATTTAAACCCCATCGTATTTGTTCTTTTAGGAGGACGAGTTCTAACAAGAGATCACCGTACAATTTTCCCCCGAGCCAAAAGGACCCGATGTCCGAAAATAGGGTGCGACAACAACCATAAGGGATGATCCCTTGTGCTCTAGGATGCACATACTTAGTGTGCAAGGCCATGAACATAAATCACAGAAGATTAATAGTCTTACCTATACCTATGGCCCAAAGAAGATATGCTTTCGATCGATTCACGTTAGTATGATGTGTGACAGGAAGGAGTGAATGACATGAGAATATAAATAAAGGCCAGTAACGTGGTGTGAGTACCCTCAATGGCAACTGTGGACGACCTATCCAACGCATCAAGGCAACGCATACCTCTGTAGCCACGGTATCAAAATCTAGTGCTCCCTCAGGCAGGAACAAAAACTGTGCATCAGGGACTCTAGGTAGCTAATATATCTGGGTGAAAGTGCTCAAAGTAACTCTAATTTGACACCCTCTAACCCATGACTCGATCACCTCCTGCCCTGGAGCGGTAACAGTCCTACTAATGTTCGCCATGAACTCAGCAATCTGCATAAAAACTTAAGAACCCTGAAAACTAGCCAATAGGGCCTGCTAACTAGCAATAAACTCCTCCTCCCATCGATAAATACCACCCCTAAAAGCATAGAGAGCAAACTACAACTCTTTAGGGTAGCCTCTCACACTCCAAGTCTCAATAAAGGCGGCAGAGGCAGCCTTACTGATAAATCTCTTAACATCATATGCTAGGGGAAGTGGCAATGCCAAGCCCCGACCCTGACCCCTACTAGCTCTACCACCTCTACTATCTTGGCCAGCTTGGCCATCCATGATAATGCAAGTAGCTAAACTATCAAGCTAACTCTAAGAATGAAAGAAAGTAACACAAAGGAACCTCAAGAGGAATACTTAAGAAGGCACAAATGGACGACGAAGTGTAGACCCATGCTCGAGCTCTAGCAAGGCCTCGTTATCTTAGAAACTCAGAAAACTCTCAAATTCTCACTTGTTTTGCATTCGAAATGAGTTTAAACTCAAAATCAGATGCCCTTTTTATAAAAATAGGAATCATGTCTGACAGTCGTTCGGACGCAACTTCAAACAAGTGCATTCGAACGTGCGTTTGATACACATTGAACGCAATGAATAGCCGGTGGTCACTCAATAGATGGTGGATCCTGAAGATCCACATAATCAACCTCACCCACATCTAACTCCAAATAGGGCTTAAGTTTTTGCCCATTCACCTTAAAGCTCCTACCCTTTGTGGGATTTTCTATCTTAACAGCCCCATGAGGTGACACCTCCCTAACAACATAAGGTCTGGACCATCTACTATGAAGCTTACTCGAAAACAAATGCAAACGAGAATTATATAGGAGGAATTTTGACCAATCTCAAAGGATTTGCAAAGAATGTGTTAGTCATAGAGGAATTTCATCTTAGCCTTAGAGATCTTAACATTCTCATAGGCGTCATTACGGAATTCATCTAGCTCATTGAGTTGCAATCTCCTATTTTGACCTGCCTCATGCATATTCTCATTAATTTGCGAATGGCCCAACATGCCTTGTGTTCTATCTCAACCGGAAGGTGGCATGCCTTCCCGTACACATGTCGATTAAAATGGTTTTATAAACAGTTTGATAAGCCCGCAAAACATTCACTAACCATAAAGAACAATCCTTCCGATTAGGGTTAATAGTTTTCTCTGAGACTTGCTTAATTGCCTTATTTGCCAACTTAACTTAATCTTGAGTTTGGGAATGATAAGGTGTACCAACCTTGTGAATCATCCCATACTTAATCATTAAAAGACCTACGAGTCAATTACAAAAGTGGGATCCATTATCACTAATAATAGCACGAGGCATACCAAATTGAGAAAATATGTGCTCTTTTAAGAATTTGATCATCATAGGATAATCATTGGTACACGAAGGTATGGCTTCCACCCACTTAGACACGTAGTCTATGGTTACTAGAATATAAAGATAACCAAATGAACTAGGAAAAGGTCCCATAAAGTCAACACCCCAACAATTGAATACCTCAAGAATAATAATGGGTTTCAGAGGCATCATGTGCCTCCTCAAAAGACTACCTAAACATTGGCACCTATCACAAGATGTACAAAAGAAATGAACATATTTAAATATAGTGGGCCAACAAAAACCACTTTGTAATATCTTTGTAGTAGTTTTGTGTGAAGAAAAAGGCTCACCACAAGTCTGTGAATGACAAAACTCAATAACACTCTAGATCTCATCATTAGGAATGCATCGACGAATCACTCGATCGAGACAGTATTTAAATAAGTACAGATACTCCCACAAAAAATACCTCACATGTCAAAAGAATTTCTTTCTATCAAGACTAGACTAATGCGAAGGCTTCTTACCAGTAGCTAAGAAGTTAGCTATATTCGCATACCACGACGTGGTATCGTGTGAAAGGGCATGCACATGGAAAAGATGCTCATCTAGAAAGGACTCATTAATAGGCAGGGGGTTTTGGGCAACCCCATCAGTAGGGAGCCTCGAAAGATGGTCGGCAACTACATTCTCCACTCCCTTCTTATCTTTGATCTCAATATGAAACTCTTAGAGCAAAAGGATCCATTGAATGAGTCGTGGTTTGGCATCAGGCTTACTCAACAAGTATTTAAATGCAGAATGATCAGTGTAAATTATAACTAAGGATTCGACTAAGTACGATCTAAATTTACCTAATGCAAAGGCCATGGTAAGAAGCTCTTTTTCAGTTGTGATATAGTTCAACTGGCCTCATTAAGGTTTGTGCTCATAATATATGACATGGGGCTTCTTATCTACCCTTTGTCCTAAAACTGCCACAACCGCATAACCACTAGCATCACACATCAACTCGAAAGGTAACGACCAATCGGGTGATTGAATAATAGGAGCAATGGTCAAAAGTCCTTTAAGCATCTCAAAAGCTCTTTGGTAAGAAGATGTCCAATCAAAGGAAACATCTTGTGACAAAAGGTGATATAATGGACGAGATATCACACTAAACCCTTAAATGAACTGCCGATAGAAACTGGCATACCTAAGAAAAGATCTAACATCCTTAACAGTCATAGGGATAGAGAGCTTTTGAATCAACTCTACTTTAGTTTTGTCTATCTCTATCCCTTTGTTGGACACTATATGTCCAAGAACTATACCTTGTGTCACCATGAAGTGACATTTCTCCCAGTTGAGCACTAAATTGCTCTCCTTATATCTCTCCAACACCTTTGCAAGGGGTCCTAAACATGCCTCAAAAGTATCCTCATAAACTCAAAAATCATCCATGAAAACCTCTAAAAATCTTTCCACGATATCACTAAAGATAGACATCATGCACCTTTGAAAGGTCGCCGGTGTATTACACAAGCCAAATGGCATTCTCTTATAAGCATAGGTTCCAAAAGGGCACGTGAAAGAAGTCTTATCTTGGTCTTCTAGGGCGGCCTCTATCTGATTATACCCGGAATACCCGTTAAGGAAATAATAGAAAGCTAGGCCGACCACTTGTTCAAGGACTTGATCCAAGAAGGGGAGTGAAAAGTGATCCTTCCTAGTAGATGCATTTAGTTTATAGTAGTCTATACACAATCGCCATCCAATTTGTATCCTAGTAAGAACTAGTTCATTCAGCTCATTTTGTACTATCGTAACATCAGACTTTTTAGGAACCACTTGGGTTGGATTAACCCACCTAGAATCAGAGATGGGGTATATAATACCCACATCTAGAAGCTTCAGTACTTCTCTTTTTACAACCTTTTTCATGTTAGGGTTCAAGCGTCTTTGCATTTGATGCACAGGCCTAGAGTATTCCTCAAGATATATACGATGAGTACACATAAGAGGACTTATTCCATGAAAATCTGCTATAGTCCAACCTAAGGCCTTTCTATGATCCTTAAGCATTTTCAATAATGGAACCTCTTGGCCTTCAGATAGGCTAGAGGATATGACAACTGGATAAGTTTCACCTTCACCTAAGAATGCATAGTTTAAAGTAAACAGTAAAGGTTTTCTCTCCAGTGTGGGTGATTAATTCTCACTAGGGACCAGCTTAATAGCACTAGGAGCAAAGGGCTCATAGGAAGGGATCCATCGATCCACTTGCATGCAAGACTCACTCCCTTCCCCCACTAAAGATAGGTCCCTATAACTTTCAATTTCACCTTTCAATTGGTCATTAGGCTCACTACACACAATAGCTATCTCAATTGGATAATCAAAGAACTCATGATCAACATGCTCTTGGACAATAGACTCTATGAAGTCTATCTCCTTTACATCCTCGAAATCCCTCATATGTTTACCCACCATGAATATGTTCATCTCTAAAGTCATATTCCCCAAAGACAATTTTAACAACCTATTCCTACAGTGAATGATGGCATTAGTAGTGGCTAGGAATGGTCATCCTAAAATGATGGGAATATGACACTTAGCATTAGTGACTTTTACAAGTTACGTATCTAAAACAATGAAGCCCACAGGTAGTAGACAATGTCTACTTGAATGAGAACATCTTCAATAATGCCTCTCGGGACTTTTACAGATCAATTGGCTAACTGTAGAGTGACTCGTGTTGGACTCAACTCTCCTAGACCTAGTTCCTTATAAACTGAATTAGAGAGTAGATTAACACTAGATCCTGAATCAAGAAGAGCTTGATCAATCCTATGGCCCCTTATGATGCACGATATATTCGGACAACCTGGGTCCTTATATTTTGGTGCAATTTTACATTGAAGAATGGTGCTCTGACTCTCATTCATCATACCATCTCTTTTACATGCAACTTTCTCTTGATAGTACACTAGTCCTTCAAGAACTTGGCATAAGAGGGGATATATTTGATAGCATCTAAGATAGGAATATTGACCCTAACTTATTTGAATATATCATATATCTTAGAGTTCAACAACTCACTTTTAGGTTTAGTCAATCTATAGGGGAGCGAGCCATGTTTTAAAACATCATTACCCGCGTTTTTAGATGCATCTTTAGATTCAATGATAGGCTCAGAATGGTTCTCATTAGATTCTAATGCTTTCTCACTCTTGACATGTCACGACCCGACACAAATCTCACTAGGTCGCGACAGTGATGATAGTCTAAGGTTGGATTTGAAAGTAGGCAATGGGGTTTATGATTCTAACAAAATAACATAATTAGGAATATAGCATAGATGGTCCAGAAATATTACATCAAGGACGTAAAACCAGTGTAAGTCTCAAAATGTTACAGTCCAGCATAAACTAACTCAAGAATTTAAAAGACGTAAGATAACAGGAGAACTTGCTCTCGTATGCTCATTTCCTTGGAAATTAGTTGGGTGTCTCTATCCCTGAAAAATGTCCCATAAGATAGGAATGAGCGGCAAAGCCCAGTAGGAGATCTAAGATTTCTATAAGATGCAGGATAAAAGATAACGCAATAAAAGAATGTCATGGCATGCATATGACCCTTGAAACTTCTCTCTTTTTTTTTTTTTTCTTTTCATCAATATCCGGAGCCTTGCAGGTATGTCCTGCCAAGGCCAATTCAAGCCAATGGGGTCCACCCAAGATTCATCCTCCATCATCAAGTTCAGTGGGGCCCATCCATGATCATCTAGCCCGATATCAAGCCAGTGATACCGACCCATGATAGCCCCAAATATCAAGCCAGTCAGGTACACCCATGATATAAAAATTCGGGGTCTTTTCCGTTCTGGTTGTACCACCCTTATACCTCCTAGATGATGTAGTCATACAAGCAAAAAATGCTATGTTTTTGCAGTTAATGAATAAAAGACATTTAGAATAGAAGATAAATTGACAGGAAAGCATAAAACATGATAATATACAAATCATTTAATAGAGAAAAGATGTAAGCATGAATCTTAAGGAAATGTATAGATTCCTACCCTTAGTATCTTTCCGGAATTCAAGAGGGTTCGGTATTTTCTGTAAAAAGAAAGAAGAACATCCGGCTTAGTCTATAGTTAGCTAAAAAAAAATATCTCGTTTAGGCGTAGTTAAGTGGGGAGGGTAAGTTAACTCAGAGATGGCGTAATTAAAATGAGGCGGAAGGTTCAAACTTCTCCCTTAGGGAGATATATGTCGCCGAGCTAGGAACCAAAACTGCCGGTGTTTCAAAGTAGAGAGATTCTGGAATTTTTATTTTGAGGGGATATTAAGGCCACTCTCCCATTTTTAGATTCCCTGAATATCTAGGGGTATCCTGGTAATTTTTCAGAATTTTTCTACTTATAATTTATTTTCTGTAAATTTTTATCCTTTAAATCGTAAATAAACCATGGAAATTCACATAGGTCTTCGATTGACCTGAAATTTTTATGGGAGCCTCTTGAAGTAATTTAATAGCTGCCATAAAAATTTCAGCTTCATCGGACTGCACACGCGCCACCAGTAGCGCGTGGGGGTGGAAGGCTCGGCCTTCTTCTTCCTCCCGCGCGACTGGCAGCGGTTCTGCTTCATTTTCCGGCCATTCCCCGCACCCCCTGGCCATGCATGTGTGACCCAGAGATTGGCAAGGACCTGGGTCACACATCCATGGTTGGAGCTTGGCCGGAGATGGTCGGAGGTGGCCGGAATGGCCCGAAACGCCGGCTGCATGGCGGAACCCTAGGGTTACCGACCTGCAACAGCGTTTTTGGCCATCTTCCCGTGATAATTCGGCCATGGTTCCTTCACGACTTTTGTTCCTTGCACAGAGACGCTTCTTCCCCAAGTGATCTGGTTGGCAAAGGTTGCCGGTGGCCGGAGTTATGATTTTTCAAACCTTTTCTGGAGGTTTCGGCCTTGCAGGAGCCTTTGGTGCACGCATAGAGGTTGTGGACCTCTCTAGGACACCCAGAAGGAGTCCCCAAGAAGTCCCAAACCCCTGTGACAGCCCTCGGTTCCTGGGTTTGCCGGAGTGGGTTGGGTGATGCATTTTTCGGTTTCTTTCTCCCTCTAGATTCTCAGCTGTTGTGGTGGAGTTTCGGGGGTAAGGTTGCTGGGTTTAGGGAGCTTATGGGGTGGTGATGATGGGTTCCTCACCTGAATTTCGAATGTCAAAAGCCTCAGCCCGATTCTTCCCCGCTTTCCCTTTCTCTTTCTCTCGATTTTCTTTCTCTCTCTCTCTCTCTGCGGTTCTCTCTCTCAACTCCTTTCGCACCACCTGAATGAGGGAAAAGGGATGGGGTGCATATATAGGTGTTTGTGGTTTTGTGCCATAGGAGTGAACTCTCTCTTTCTCCCGGTTTCTACTCTCTCCCCGACTCTCTCTTTCTTACAGCGTCTTTCTCTCTCTCCTTCGAAAACTTGGTTCTAACTGGTTGCTAGGGGCGGTTCTATAGGCAGCATGGATTAGATGTTTTTGTGATACGTGTGTGTGTGTGTGCGTTTTGAAGGTTCAATCCTAAGTTTGTATTCAATCTAAAGGTGACAGCTTGCATAGGAAGGTATATACGCATATCTCGGTGGTATTTCTACTAGGTAGTGCATGCATGCATGCTTATATATATATATACTCCTATATATGTGTTATTCGTGGCATTAAGTAAGGCTGGCCATGCAAATTGGTGGGGTGGGGGGGGGGGTAGTTTCGTAAAAACGTACGAGTTTAAAGCGACTAAATTCAAGACTCTAATTTTTCGTCGAATGCCTGACCCAATATCGTAAGTAGAAAGCTCTCGAAAAATTAATAATTTTAGGCTCTAATTTCGTACAATTCCGACACCGGGTGAGCGAGAAAGCTCGAATTGAAGTTACGAGGGATTCGGGCGCGAATTTCCAGGTGCAGCGGCTTGCGGGGGCTTTTCGGCAAACCGACACTTTCCGGAATGGTGTTCTGAGATTACCAAGGTGTCAGGCTCGAAAAGGCAATAATTTTTGACATCCAATTCGTCGAAATCTGACGAAAAATGAGGGAGAAATCTTCGTTCAAAGTTAAGGTGCTGTTCTGGTGCGAATTGTCGGGTGACGAATTTTTGAACCTTTTTCGGGGACTTGAGTTTCAACATATGGACAGGGTTGGGTTCAAAAAGGTCTTGTTTCTGACTTACGGCCCTATGGTCATACCTTAATTGGTCCCGTTAGTGGTAATTCAATCAAAGAAAATTACGGGTATTATATGACATCACTCTCATCTCTCTCTCGCTCTCATCCTAACCCATCAAGCTCATTACTAACCACTTGGCTCTCCGTCCTAGGAGGGATGGATTTATCAATGATTTTTTCACTCCTAAGGGTGGTAATGACTTGAACCTACTCATGAGTAGTTTCAACGAAATTAGTAGGTTTAGGGTTAGGTTGGAATTGGGGTGAAAATCTACCCTGTGTTTGTTGAGATATAAGCATCTTATGCAAGTCTTTCACTAAAGTGTTAGTTTCCCTAAGTGAGTGCTCCTGATTTTTCACCTTAGTAGTCAATGCTCTCAATTCATTACTCAGTTGGTTAACATTGTCCTCTAACATACGTCTATGAGGAGGTTGGGTATTGTGTAGGCGAAGGTTGGAATGGTTGTGATACTGGTTATGCTTGGAAAGGTTGTGGTGGTCGTTGGAATGGTGGCGGTACTTGTTGGGGTTGGAAAACTTGAGGGTTTTGAGAACCCTCATTTCTCCACCCAAAATTTGGATGATTACAACATCTAGGATTATATGTGTTGGAGTAAGGGTTACCTTTGGTTAGTGTACCCTCCTCCATATTGGCCAACTGCATTTACTTGGCCGTGTAATGCCTCTCTCATTCCCTGTATGACCGGATATGCCGTTGTGTCATGTTCCAGTGTATCACAAACTAAACATGGAGAATATGGTTCAACCCGTACTGTGTTAACCTTAGAGGTCTCTAAAGCCTTTAGCTTGTGGGAAAGTGTTGTGACTCTAGCTTGAAGATCTTTAACTTCTCCAAGTTGGTGTTTACCCCCGACGTGTGTTGTAGGTCTATTAATGGCATTTTGAGTCCCCGTGGTGGCCCAATCTCCAGCCAAATTAGTTAGATAATCAAAGTAATTGTACGTCTCAGTGAAGTTTTTGTCAGGATATGTCCCTGCACACATAGACTCTACAAACATCTTCAATTAAGGAGTCAATGAAGAATAAAAGGTGCTTATTATTAACCAATCATCAAAACCATGATGGGGGCATGCGTGCAACAATTCTTTAAACCTTTCCCAACATTGGAAAAAAGTCTCTCCATTCTCTGGAGCAAATTGTGAGATGGCACAACATATCGCTGCAGTTAGATTTTCAAGGAAAAACTTTCTCAAGAATTTCCCTTGAAGTGTGTGCCATGAGTGAATATTCATAGGCATCAATAAATTAAACCACGTCTTGGCATAGTCTTTAAGAGTGAAAGGAAATAGTTTTAAAACTAAAATTTCCTAGGACATGAGTTATCTTGAAATATTGAACATGCATCCTCAAAGTCTTTAAGGTGTATGGTTTCTCAGAGTCTAAACCATGAAAAGTAGGCAGGGCTTATAGCATTCCTAGTTTTAGATTTATTGTAGCTTGGTGCACGGGAAGTACTATGCAAGATGTGGGTGTTTGCCTTAAGGGATTCATATAATCCCGTATAGTTCGGATCGGGGCTCCTATGTCCCTTAAATTATTCTCTTTCTTAGGATTTACTCTATTAGGGTTGTCATTGGGGTTAAAACCCTGTAGCATCACCCCCTCGTTAATGTCAGTAATAGGAATAGGTCCTAAGTCAACGATTAAGGAAAAATGAGGTAAGTCGGTTGGAATAAAACATGTGGGTGATGGAGTATGGTAAACACACAGACGATTACGCAAAGGGTCGGCTCTCACTAATTTTTTATGACTGTCTCTAAAATAAGATGACATACATATGCAATGCACACATAAGAGACTATCCACGCCTCTGCAACAATCAATTCACAATTTGTTCTCCCTTTTCTCCAATCTCCACATAAATAATTATACCGTTTCAATAAAAAATTAAGGCAACCTAGCCGAACCAGTAATCTCCACATACAAAGCAATACCACCAATATGAATTTAGCACAAAAACCTATTCGCCTCTACAATCCGCCTCCTAACTAACATATGCCTAGATCCATAAAAAGAAAAAAAACACAAAATTCCTAAATCTAGCACGTACAAGGGATGGAATGAAGTTCCCAGTTGGCCTTAGCCGACGATTCCCTCGCTATTGTAGATGAAGATGAAGCAACTCACTAGATTTTGCAGTGACTAAGGTTCATGTTCCAGCACGCCTCTTGTTGTCACTTGTGCAAAAATTTGCTCCCGGGCAACAGCGCTAAAATTTGACTTGTACCAAACAGTGTCCTATGATAATCCCAAGCACAGAATGGCGAAGCAGTATAAACCCGGTAAGTTCGGGGTCGAATCCTCAAGGAACAATTTGACAAGCCAAAAAGACTAGACTACTCTATCAAATCACACAAAAATCTCACTTATTACTTTTAAAAGAAACAAAAAATTATCACTTGAAAGTGGGATTATTTAAGCTAAACTAAACTAAGAAGACTAATTTGTATTTAATAAAAGAAAGGTCTCAAAACCAATTGATCTAACCAACTGCTTTAATTGGAATTTCAACGGAGGTTTCTGATAACTCAAGTTATTGACTATGCTGTAAGTCTTTGATGCCGAAGATTTAGCAATAAAATAACTATTCCTTAACAATCAAGCGTAGAATAAATCAGGTTTAGAATTAAAGATGCATACCATCGACTTGTTGCCAAGCATAATCAAATATCTAGTTTTTTTTGTAAATATCTACTCTAGATTTAATCAGTTTCAGAATCAAAGATGTATACCATCGATTCGTACAGTACATATACTGAATATAGATTCACGCATAAGTATTACCGAACATAGGCACATATCTCGATTTTTGTGAGAATCTAGGGTTTGATTTCAAAGAATTAAGAAGAAGAAGAAGATAAAAATATTGAAATTCAATTTACCTCCATTATTCATCCAAGATCTTCAGTTGGTCTTCATAATTGATCCCAAGAATATATTTAGCTACTCATCTCCATAGTAAAGACACAATTGTATAAAAATATATTGAATTGAATGAAAAACCTAAAAATTTGATTACAGGAGTTGAGGGAAACCATGAAAACTCAACTAGAAATAAGAATAAACTCTCTCTCTATTGTTGCTGCTACTCCTACAATAATAATGAAAAAGCTAACCCTAAAAATAACAACAGCCCTAGCTTTTATAGGCTCTCAAAAATCTATAAATTCGTAACACCGTTCAAATGCACGGCAACCCATTCGAACGCGCCATACTACCATTTGAACGGCACGTTAAACGCACTTCGAACGAAAAAATTGCTCTCTGTATTTATTGAACACTAAATAGGACAAAATAACATAAATAATCCTACTTTAGGCCTAACAAGAGATTAATTAAGGTCTATAGATTGCACTCTTGGAGTAAAATCAATACTATGCATAAACCAATTTCTCAATCTATTTTCTTATTCACAAGATATAATGTAATGGAACTCACATTAATAAATGCACGTGAGACCCACTACATTGTGTCTTATGGGTGAAAAAATTGATCAAGAAATTGGTTTATGTATAGCATTTTTCAAGTTATATTAATACACACCTCATGAACCATATCTACAAGGCTAGATTCCAAGGAAGGAAGCACGAGCCAATCGATTTTTCTTCCCGAAGTGTCCCATTAGGGCGACTTGGTATTAGAAGTGCCATTAAACCTCTAGGAACTAGATCTTGTGCCTGAGCATCCAAGAAGGGTCTCATGTCCTTTGGATGCTGTGCTGAATAAACCTCAACAACTTCCTTAGGTGCATTTGCATAGTGGATCCTCCCCTCGTTGCAAGAAGGAGAGTTCACATTGCCTAGCTCTGGTATTGGATTTGAAAGCCACTAGAGAGCCGATGAAGAGTAAAAAAAGTTGAGAGAGGCCTTCGGAAACAACCTGTTATAGAAAGAGCCTAGAACTCCAACTGCAAAAATTGCCTATTGGGAGGGAAGTTGGTAAAGAGAGTATTGAAATCATTTGCGACATGGCCATTGAAGAACACTTGATATTCCAGGAAGCTAGAGCTGCGGCCTTCTTCTCAGTGTTTCTGTTCAATGGCTTCTATTATGTTATTCACTGCAATATAAGTGTTGGGTCCAACTGAACAGCCTAAATCAGTAGTGTGGAATGAGTTTGAAGAAGGAGAGCTGTGTTCTATGTCAATGTTTTCCCCAATTGCTGCAACTAATATTGCTTTGGCACGATTAGCGGCTACTTTCTACATTATAAATAAAAAATGAAAAAATAAAAAATCAAGCTTGTCAAACTATCAGTTTTTCTTTCTTTTTACTAGATTTTTTTGTTGGGAATTTTGGCCCTCCCAAACACACCCCTTTTGGAAATAAAAAAGACATGAATATATCAAAATAAATAGAGAAAAACACAACATAAGGATTTACGTGGAAAACTCCCAAAACAGGATCAAAATCACCAGCCTCAGAGAAAAATACACTATGTGAAAAATTGTTATAATCACCTAATTTTTCCTTCTCACCCTACCGACACCTACTAAGCTATCCCACTAACTGACCTTTAACTTTCACCCTTTCAAGAGGAATTTTTACTAAAATCAAAAGTTATTAGCTAAGCTATTGACTGGTGCACTTAACCAAGGAGACTTAACCCTCCTTATATTAGCATAGCCCCTTGCCCCTCTTCCCACTCCCAACCGATGTGGGATTGGGCAAGGAGCAAAAACCCAGCAATCTCTACCTTTGTAACTTTGGCTGATCCCACAGCTACACTCTACCTTGATGAAGAAGCTATCATGCTCCACCATAAAAATCATATACACTCAGAATAAACCAATTCCAAGCATTTCATGCCCATGTCGAAAAACAACCTTGCTGAAAAATTATGGTGCAACTCCCACATTTGACTTTCTTGAAAGTTCAGCAGCCATCGACATGACTTTCCACCACACACCCTGCATCACCTCCAAACCAATGCCTGTGTGCAAACTTGTGAACCTACCCTTGGGGATTACCTGTGAACATTTAACATTTGTTGCATCTGTCTGCCTACGCACCTGTGCATTTTAACCATGTACTCTTACGCTTGTTGTAGCAACTCTTGCTCTATTTTTTCATCATGATCTCCACCAACCTGTATAGGTTTCCAATCCATCCAACCATAATCGTGCCTTTTTGATTGATGACTAGTCTTTCGCCGTCAATTGACCTAGATGCTACCGATCAACCTCTAATCTCTGTCCGCTTCTGTCTAATTTGACCAAAAACAGTGCAATACTATACCCACAGGTGACTCTGCAACACCTGCAAAACCTTAAGGACAACCCCCTCCATGAATTTTGAAACCGGCCAAACCTTCACCTAAAGGATCTTGTCACACTGGGTCATTGCCCAAAGCAAAGCAAATGCAAACTGGTCTGTTGCAAACCTGCTCCTTCACCAGCAATGATAATGGCTCCATCCCTGTAATGATAATGGCCACATCGTCTTCAAAACATCAGCACGCTGTCCTCCATCAACCAATATTTTTTTTCTCCTATTTTTCTATGCATCATCTTGATGAATTTTTACCGTATACATGAATAGTACCCACTAAGTAAGTTCCCAGGAAATACTCAAATATTTTCTAGACAGAACTTCAAGATTCCCAGGAAAGATTGGAGGGATCACACCGATCCTGCTTAAAACCCAATCTCTTAGACAAAACCTCCTTAGACTGTACGTATCCATAATACCACACCAAAACTCCATCCCACCAAAAGGAACCTCTAATAATCTCAAAAAAATCTTTTCTAATGTGGAAGATCAGTCAAAACTACAACCACAGAGCATAGTCATAATTTGAAGAAAAAATTACAATAACAGAAAAGGCTCTGATACCACTTGTTGGGAATTTCGACTCTCCCAAACACACCCCTTTTGAAAATAGGAAAGACAAGAATATATCAAAATAAATAGAGAAAAACACAACACAAGGATTTAAGTGAAAAACTCCCAAAACAAGATAAAAATCACTAGCCCTAGAGAAAAATACACTGTGAAAAATTATTATAATTACATAATTTTTCCTCCTCACCCTACCAACACTCACTAAGCTATCCCACTAACTAACCTTTAATTTTCACCTCTTCAAGAGGAACTTTTACTAAAATTAAAAGTCACCAGCTAAGCTATTGACTGGTACACTTAACTAAGGAGACTTAACTCTCCTTATATTAGCATAGCCCCTTGCCCCCCTTCCCACTCCCAACCAATGTGGGAATGGGTAAGGAGCAAAAACGGAGCATTTTTGGACTTCTCCAAAATTCTTAAAGGGAAAAGTTTTTCAAAGTCTTGAATTCTTGTCATGTGAATGAAATTTGAGAAAATAGAAAAGGCAAGAAAATTAAATGTTCCCAATAACCCTCTCTTCCTCCTCTTCTCATTCAATTGGGGAGAGACTCCCTTTAATGTACACACGTTGAAATGGTGTGGTCTCTAAAGAAAAGAAAGAATTAGAAACACAAGCTTGAAATCATAAGAATGTGGCGGTGATATTTTTGAAATTATGATAAGAATGGTGAATACTATATTTTATGGTGAATACTATGTTGTAAAAGTAAAGGACCACGAATATCCACATCATTCTAATATGGATGTTGTGTACAAAAATTTTGTTTCATTCACTCAACTGGACAAGAAGTCAATAGTTATAGCATCTCATCAAACCTAACACTTCGTCTTAGGGCCTCAAAAGACTAGGACACACGAAGGGCATCTAATCCTATGGAAACAAACAAGCACATTTCCTAACAGTAGGGTCCGTCTCAAGGTTTTATCTTGAGCATTGGCTAGAGCAAAGGGGCAGTTCTAAGTACCTAAGACTTCTACATCTCAATGTTATTTTCTTTACCTTTGGTTCAGAGAAATTTGGCATGGTAATTGCTACCAGATGGAGGTTTTCTAGTGGTCACCATGATTTCCTAGGATTGGAGCATTCAAAGGAGAAACGAAGAATTCTCCATCGCCCGAATTGTTGCCCAAAATTTTTAAGTTAGATCATGCCACAAAAATTTGTGTAATTTGAGGTTTGTTTGTTTGTTTTTTTTTGGGTAGAGAAAAAAGTTGATATTTTAGAGGCTAACGATCATAAAATTTGGTCGGGCTACAAGATCACCAAGCTCAGCGCATATGCAAGGCAACAAGGCTCTTGCAAAACGTGAAGACATAAAATATTTCTGATACCGAGTCTACCCGTTTATTTTATAGAATAGTATGTCTACTCAGTGGGTTCGAGTAGCCAGTAGAAACTAATCACCCATTGGAAACTATGAAAAAGACCATTCGTACAGTAATTAAAAATAAGCTACTAGAGAGAGAGAGAGAGGTGAACCATCTACAATGCCACTGATTCAATTTGGTCATATCACATATTGAATAAGCCCTGGATTTAAATCTAACATACTTACCGACAGGAATGATTGATTGGATAGTTGTACATTCATGTGGATTGTAATGTAAATATATGTACTTAGATATATACATCTTCTATGGAAATGAATTTAGGAAGGGACATGCCACCTTTTCTTTTATTTTTCTCTAAGAGTTTGAGAAGTTTCTCTGGTGAAGACTGAAGATGGAAACAATACGTACCTGAAGGTTGGAATTTTTGGTGTAGCTGTATGGCCCATCTCCACCAGTCATAGGAAACAATACTTCCTTTCCCAACTCCCCCATCTCTCTCTCTCTCTAAACAGATGATACTCTTGCACCCCCTACTCTTAATTAACAATTTAAAAATCAGTGGTGGTGACGGGGATTTCCCGACCAGACCGGAAGCCCGTCTCGTACCGCCTAGTCGTATCCCGACCAGGTCTCCACTCCATCCGTCCACGAACTTCCTGATCTGAAGGGTCGCTCGCAACGGTCCCCTGATCGGGTCGGCGTCCGACCATGTCCGTGGGGCTCACTTCTGACACCGGCCTCTCTGGACTGCATCAGGGACGTGGATGTGGCATGTACCTGCAACAACCGCCATGCCCCTGACACCGTTCTGAGCACACGCCACCCTGGAGTGTGAAGATGGCGCTCTCGAGTGCTCTGACATACTTCTGACCTTTCAACTAGAAGCCGCCATGTGGAAGGACCACCTACCTCCACTATGCAAGCATACAAGGAAAAACTTCGGCCCCTTCAAAGGTATGCATACACAGTCACCCCCTTAAATCTCTCCTTCTCTCCCACGTCGGAATCACCTTGAATCTAACTTGCACACCGGAGGGCCATTGGCTCCCATCGCACCAGTGGGTTTTGGTGCAGGAGATCACCGTCCGACCATTGTGCCGTTCATCCCGGACCTGGGGGCAAGCCCGCACGAGATAGCTGCATCATCAGCTGGCGCCGTCTGTGGGAACAACTTCTCTCGTGACAGTTCATGGTCTTGACTAGGTCTGGGATTAGCACCCTCCCCAAAGAAACCTCGATGGCCGACACCAGTGCAGATAAAATAGCTGCCTTGGAGAAGACGGTGGCAGACATGATGGCCAGCATGCAGCAGCTGGTCCGTCAAAACGCAGAGTTACTCCAACGAAACCCCCCTCTTCCACCTGAGATTCCATCGCAGCCCAACCCGGTGGCGGACGAACAACAGGAGCAGGAGGTCGACAAGGACCCATCCATCCTCCCCAATAACGGCGAAAACGGCAATGGGGGACGGGTCGAAGACCCCCTACTTCGCCGCGAGCCCTACATCGAAGAAGCACGTACTAGTCACGCCATCCCGTCGAGGACGGAGATGGTGGGCGACAAACCGGAGAGCTCCCATGTTTGGGACGAGCGAATGAAAGCCATGCAAGCCCAGATGGCTGGAGTTTTAGCCGCGGTAGAAGCCAAAGCCCCAAATGCAGTAGACACCCTCATTGGCCGAACAGCCTCACCGTTCACGCAGAACGTAATGGACTACCCACTCCCCCAGAAGTTCAAAATGCCGACTTTGGACTCTTTTGATGGATCTAAGGACCCGGTAGACCATTTGGAGACGTTCAGGGCGCTCATGCACCTGCAAGCAGTGCCGGATGAGATCATGTGCAGAGCATTTCCGGTCACGCTGAAGGGTTCGGCGCGAACCTAGTTCAACAAGGTCAAACCAGCGACGGTCTCAACCTTCAAGGAACTTAGCAAGCTCTTTGTGAGCCACTACATTGGAGCCCAGCGGCAAAGGAGGCCTGCGGCATACTTGCTGACGGTGAGGCAGAAGAAGGCTGAGACGCTGAGGGAGTATGTTGCGAGGTTCAACCAAGAGACGTTGGCCGTGGACGATGTCGATGACAAGGTGGCTGTCACAGCATTCATGAGCGGCCTGAGAAGTGGGAAACTCCTCTTCTCCCTATCAAAAAGACCGGCCCAGGACACGGCAGAATTGATGCTCCGGGCTCAGAAGCACATAAACGCGGAGGACGCCATGAGCGCCAGGCGAGATAATGACGAAGGGGACGGTTCACGCTCCGAGAAGAAGCGAACGAGCGGAACATCGAACGACGAGAGGGAAAGTAAAACAAGCCGAAACACCAACCAGTCGAGGAACAGGGGCGAAGGGAGATGCGAGTACTACCGCGGCCTCGATCAAACGTTCACCCCTCTGACGACGAAGCTGAAGGATGTTCTGATGGAGATCAGAGATGACCCAGACCTGAGATGGCCCGAGCCTTTGAGGACACCTTCGGGAATGAGGAGCAAGAGGCGATACTGCCGCTTCCACCGTGACCATGGCCACGACACGGAGGACTGTATCGATTTGAAGCAGCAGATCGAAGATCTGATCAAACGGGGGAGGCTGAGCCGCTATGTGGCCGGTGGAGATCGAGCACGGGCGGAGCGACGCAGCCCAGCAAGAACCGAAACAACCACCCAGCCCATTGGAGAGATAAGGGTCATTGCCGGAGGATTCGCTGGAGGAGGGGAGTCCTCTTCGGCGAGAAAGAAACATGTCCGAGACATCCGAAACGAAGCAGAAGTAATGCTGGTCGGGATGGCCAGCAAGAAGATGAAGAACGAAGGTCCCACGATCACATTCACTGAAGAAGAGGCCACCGAGCTACACCAACCGCACGATGACCCCCTGGTCATCTCAGTGGTGATCTCCAACTTCAAAACTTGGAGAATCTTGGTCGACAGTGGGAGCTCGGCAGACATCCTGTTCCGAGGGGCCTTTGAGAAAATGAAGATCGGCCAGGAGAAGCTACAACCAGTCAACTGCCCGCTGGTCGGCTTCACCGGAGACCGGGTGGTCCCTCTCGGTTCCATTACCCTGCCAGTCACCCTTGGGGAGCCACACCGGACGACGAGGATGGTACACTTCTTGGTTGTGGATTGCCCTTCCGCGTACAACGCCATAATTGGCCGAACCGCCCTGAACCAGTTTAAGGCGGTCGCTTCCACGTATCATCTCCGAATCAAATTCCCGACCGACACTGGGGTCGGGTGTGCAAGGGGCGACCAAAAGGAAGCACGGGAGTGCTATGTGGCTTCCCTCAAAGGAGTGCCCAGCAAGGAGACCTTGGTGATCGAAGAGCTCGAACCGAGGGACGAAGAGGAAGTCAGAAGGGGAGAGCCGGTGGAAGAACTAGAAGAGGTCCTGGTCGGGCCACCGGGACAGGACAGAAAGTTGAGGATAGGGACCGCCGCCCCCGAAGAGTTGAAAGAGCAGCTGAGGGAGTTCCTGAGAAGTAACGCAGACGTGTTCGCCTGGTCTCACGAGGACATGCCTGGTATTGACACACGAGTAGCGGCTCACTACTTGAACATCGACAATGAGGCCAGGCCGGTCAAGCAGAAGCGGAGGAATTTCGCACCAGACCAGAACGACGCGGTGGCTGAAGAGGTGGAGAAGCTGGTGCAGGCAAAGTTCATCAGGGAAGCGCACTACCCTGCTTGGCTCTCGAACGTTGTCATGGTAAAGAAGTCCAACGGGAAGTGGCGGATGTGCGTCGATTTCACCGACCTGAACAAAGCATGCCCTAAGGACAGTTTCCCACTACCGACCATCGATCTTCTTGTCGACTCCACGGCGGGGTATGAAATGCTAACCTTCATGGATGCTTTTTCAGGATATAACCAGATCCGAATGGCGGCGCGCGACCAGGAGCATACAGCTTTCATTACCGATAGGGGGCTCTATTGCTACAATGTTATGCCATTCGGGTTAAAGAATGCTGGGGCAACATATCAACGGCTGGTCAACCTCATGTTCAAATCCCAGATCGGGCGTAATGTGGAGGTTTATGTGGACGACATGTTGGTGAAGAGCAAGGAGGCCGCCCACCACCTGCGGGATCTGGAAGAGACGTTCCGAACGCTCTGCAAATACCGGATGAAGCTCAACCCCGACAAGTGCGCCTTCGGCGTCGCCTCGGGGAAGTTCCTGGGTTTCATGGTGTCATAAAGGGGCATTGAGGCCAACCCGGAGAAAATTCAAGCCATCATCGACATGCAGGCGCCCAAAACAACGAAAGATGTCCAGAGGCTGGTGGGACGTATCGCTGCCCTGAATAGGTTCATCTCTTGGTCCACGGACAAGTGCCTACCGTTCTTCAAGATCCTGCGCAAGGCGTTCGAGTGGAACGAGGAGTGTGAAGTAGCCTTTGGTCAACTCAAACAATACCTGAGCTCAGTCCCGCTGCTCAGCCGAACCGTCCCGGGGGAGGAGTTGTTTCTCTATTTGGCCGTGTCGGCGACAGCAGTGAGCTCAGCTCTGGTCCGAGAAGAAGGGGGAATCCAACGGCCAGTCTACTACACCAGCCGTGCCCTGCATGGAGTAGAAGAACGGTATCCGAAGATGGAACTTATGGCCTTCGCACTTGTGACCGCAGCTCGGCGCCTAAGACCGTATTTTCAAGCTCACACGATTGTGGTACTTACCGACCAGCCCTTGAAGAGCGTCCTGCACAAACCCGAGACTTCAGGCCGATTGGTGAAATGGTCCGTTGAACTTAGTCAATTCGACATCCGTTACCGACCCCGACTGGCGGTCAAGGGGCAGGCTGCCGCGGATTTCATAGCAGAATTCACTAACCCGCCCCCGGCCACCCCCGACGCCGACCCCCCTGAGAGCCCCTGGGTCCTGAACGTTGACGGTTCTTCCACTAACGGTTCCGGCGGTGCCAACGTGGTCCTCGTCACCCCCGAAGGCTACAAAATGGAGTATGCTCTCCGCTTCAAGTTTCCTGCCACCAACAACGTCGCTGAGTACGAAGCACTCATCGCCGGCCTCCGAATGGCTCGGCGAATGGGGGCCGAGCAAATAGTTTGTCCGAAGCGACTCTCAGCTCGTGGTGGAGCAGGTTCAGGGAGAGTACGAAGCAAGAGAAGACAACATGAAGCAATACTGCCAAGTGGCGAAGAGCTTGGCCAGAAGATTCCCTAAGGTACTACTGGAGCGCGTACCGAGACTGCAAAACGAGGAGGCAGACCGACTAGCCAGAATTGCCTCGTCAGAGGAGCCCGACCCGAGAGTCCCGTTCGAGATCCTTAATTCACCGAGCATCCAGAGCCGAGAGGTTGACCAGATCGAGCCAGAATCCTCCTGGATGAGCCCAATCAAGGACTACTTGGAGAGCGGATCCCTGCCTGAGGACCGAAACGGGGCGAGGCGGGTTCAGTACCGCTCGAGTAGGTACCTTATACAGGGCGGAGTACTGTACAAAAGGGGGCACACCATGCCGCTGCTCCGCTGCGCCAATGCGGAAGAAACAGACTACATAATGCGGGAGGTCCACGAAGGGGTGTGTGGAAACCACTCTGGTGGTCGTTCCCTCGCCAAGAAGATATTGCGAACGGCCTATTATTGGCCCACCATGGAAAGAGACGCCCAGGAATTCGTCAAGAGATATGATAAGTGCCAACGGTTAGCCAACATCCCGAGACAGCCATCTCAAGAATTGACCCTAATCCAGACTCCTTGGCCTTTCGCCCAATGGGGGACTGATATTGTGGGCCTATTACCACTCGGCAAAGGACAGACGAAATTTGTCGTGGTAGCAATCGACTACTTCACGAAGTGGGCGGAGGCAGAAGCCCTCCTGACGATTACCGAGGAGAAGATGCAAAAGTTATTATGGCAGAATATTGTGTGCAGATTCGGAATCCCCAAGGTCGTCATAACGGACAACGGGAAGCAGTTCGAGGGCAGACAGTTCAACAAATTATACGCCGACCTGGGGATAAGTCACCACGCCTCGTCCCCCGAGCACCCCCAGGCGAATGGCCAAGTTGAAGTCACCAACAGATCACTTTTGAAGATCCTCAAGACGAAGTTGGAGAAGGCCAAGGGCTTGTGGGCAGAAGAGCTCCATAACATCTTATGGGCCTACAAAACGACGGAGAGAGTGTCTACGGGTCAGACGCCGTTCTCACTCCGGCGCTAAAGCTGTCATCCCAGTAGAGATCGGTCTCCCCAGCCCCAGAACGGTGCAGTTCGACCTCGCCACCAACGGCGAGGCCATGAATGTGGACTTGGATCTGTTGGAGGAACGACGGCTACAGACAGCTGTAAGAATGGCGTCCTACCAGCAGAGGATGCGCCAATACCACAACTCTAAGGTTCGACCAAAAGACTTCGCGACTGGGGACCTTGTATTGAAGAGAGTCAACCAGTCTACCAAGGATCCCAGAGAAGGAAAGCTCGGACCTAATTGGGAAGGACCCTACCAGGTTATCGGCAGTACTAGGAAGGGCACCTACAGGCTAAAGAACTCGGAAGGGAAGGAGCTTCCACACCCGTGGCACGCAGAACATCTAAGGAAGTACTACTCTTGAAAGGCTCCTACTCGAAATTCCCCTGAATCTCAATAAAAGCGACTGTTCAGCAAATTGTTCACATGAATCGACTTTGAATTTATCTACTTGCGGGGAATCAAAATAGAATTTGCTCGGCCAAGCGCCGAGCAGAGCCAGAGGGCCTTAGGTGGCAATGGCACAGAACTAGAATCTGCTTGGCCAAGCGCCGAGCAGAGCCAGAGGGCCTTAAGTGGCAATGGCGCAGAAATAGAATCTGCTCGGCTAAGCGCCGAGCAGAGCCAGAGGGCCTTAAGTGGCAATGGCACAGAAGTAGAATCTGCTCGGCCAAGCGCCGAGCAGAGCCAGAGGGCCTTAAGTGGCAATGGCACAGAAGTCGAATCTGCTTGGCCAAGCGCTGAGCAGAGCCAGAGGGCCTTAAGTGGCAATGGCGCAGAAATAGAATCTGCTCGGCCAAGCGCCGGGCAGAGCCAGAGGGCCTTAAGTGGCAATGGCGCAGAAATAGAATCTGCTCGGCCAAGCGCCGGGCAGAGCCAGAGGGCCTTAAGTGGCAATGGCACAGAAGTCGAATCTGCTCGGCCAAGCGCCGAGCAGAGCCAGAGGGCCTTGAGTGACAATGGCTCAGAAATAGAAACTGCTCGGCCAAGCGCCGAGCAGAGCCAGAGGGCCTTAAGTGGCAATGGCATAGAAGTAGAATCTGCTCGGCCAAGCGCCGAGCAGAGCCAGAAGGCCTTAAGTGGCAATGGCGCAGAACTAGCATCTACTCGGCTAAGCGCGGAGCAGATCCAGGGGGCCTTAATTGGCCATGGCATAGAACTTGAATCTGCTCGGCCAAGTGCCGAGCAGATCCAGAGGGCCTCGAGTGGCCATGGCACAAGTGGAATCCCTTCGGCTATAAACGCCGGTCAATTCGTCTTTGGTGCATACAAGCATTCTACAAACCATTCCAATCAAACATTCAACAAACATAACGGACACAGAATGTACGAAAATAAACCCATTCCATTAGTGAAAGGAGGAATACAGTTTCAAAAAAAAAAAAAAAAAAAAACGAGAATGAACAACAAAAGATGCCCATACGAAAGGCGGGCTCCAGCAGACGAGGGCCCAAGCCATCTTCAAGCCTAAGCGCGGTCCCCAATCTGTCCCTCAGTGGCTTCTGGCCGGTCACCGACCTGGTCACTAGCAGCGGCTTCTGGTTGAACCTCAGCGGCTTGGCCCTCTCCAGCAGTATCCGCTCCGGCCCCTTCCTCAACCACTTGGCCAGTAGCACCCTGACCATCCACAGGTGCGAGGTCATTGAGAGGATCCAGGCTCGAGAAGTCCGACTCGGGATACTTCTTGGACGCCTGTTTCTGAGCCGACTCGAAGCCCATTTGAAAGGTGGGTTCCAGCAAGGCCTGGAAGTCGTCCCCTTTCTTGAATTCCTCAACGGCTTCGGCCATTGCCCTCTTGAGCTCCTCACCGTGAGCTGCTACAGCTCTTTCCAGATCGTGCCTCTTCGCCTCTTCGGCTGTGAAGCTCAGGAGTAGCTTGTTGGCCTGCCTGGCGAGCCTTTCATTATCGGCCCGAGCCGACTGGAGCTCCTCCAGAGCAGAATCCCTCTCGGCCCTGGCAGCCGTGACTTCGCCCTTCAGCGACTGAACCTCCTGGACGAGCGCCGAGCTGGCCGCCTTCTCCTCTTGGAGAGCCTTTTTCGAGCCCCCTAGGCGATGACCCAGAGCCATAACCCTGGCAAGAGACTGAAATCCGAGGGGTTAGAACTTGTATCACATGAAAAGTAGTGGAGAGCAAAGCGTTAAACACACGGGAGCACACCTTGAACAGGTCGTGGTTGGCGTCCCTGACCAACCGGGAGTTGGGATGCTTGGACAACCTCGTGATGTCTGTAGGTCTCACAGCCTCTGCCGCCCTTTCCCAGGCCGTGTCCGAGTTATCGATGACGTTCGCGGGGGTAGAGGCTGCCGGACCAGCACGGGCCTGGGGGTCTGCTGGAGTGATCGCGCCTCGCCTCGGCTGCGATCCCTCAAAATGCCCCGGAGGTCTGACAGCAACTGAAACCTGACCCCTCCCCTTCTGGGGTGACGCCTTCTTCGATGGAGGAGGGGGAGGAGGGAGTTCTTCAGCGACCTCGGCCGTCTTTTGGCGCTTCGACCCTGACGCGCCGGCTGCCGCGGCCGCCCTCTTCCGGGCCAGGAAGTTGATGTCAAAACTCATTGTGTCCTGCTCGGCGGCTGGCAGGAGTTCTTGACAACCGGGCTGAACCGCTGTAGTATCGACTTGAGCAGCCGCAGCGACCGGGCGATCTGCAAGGGATGACCAGAAATTTCAGAGAACGATTGCCATAACGAAAGTAAAAATGTACTCACTCCTCTCACGTTCAGCGGCCAAGGCCTCTCTGCTCGGTTCGGGCCCCAAGAGATATAGAGCGAGCGCCTCAATAGTCACCAAGTCCTTGGCGTTACGAAACTCGTACTCTTTGACCGCCTCTACCGCCGCCTTATGCTCGGCAGACAGAAGAGGCTTTACCCGACCTGACACTCGTAAGGCACCTAAGTCAGAACGGGCGACACATGCAAAAAACATCGGGCAAAAGGGGAGGAAGAAGACACGGAGTAAGGATCATACCCTTCTTGCTCGGGTAACCCCATTGCCTGGGGATCTGAGCGGAGAAATCTGTCTCCCAGGGGCAGAACTCCCAGCCCTCTCCGCTAATGAAGAAGAACCGGTCCTTCCAGTTCTTGTGTGAAGAAGGAAGCTCGCCAACCAGATCGAGCCCGGTCGACCGACCTGAGAAGTACCAGTATCCCTTCCCGCGCTCGGCCGGCCTATAACAATGCGAGAACTCCTCTAGCGTCACGTCCCTCCCATGGACGATTTGCCAGAGGATCATACAACCCGCCATGATTCGCCAGGCGTTCGGCGAGAGCTGTCCCGGGTCGAGACGCAACCTCTGCAAAATCTCTTTGACCGGCCGAGGGAACGGTACACGAAGGCCGCCAGCTAGAGCACCCTCGAAGATCGCTATCTCCCCCTCCCTGGGCGAGCACGCCCGGTCCCTAGAGCCAGGGACCCTACACCTTACCCCTTTCGGGATCTGGTACGCTCGCCGAAGGGCGACGACCTTCTCCCTGTCAAGAGAGGAGGCGACCCTCTCTGCACCGTACCCGGGGCCATCCTTTCCCTCCCCCTCACCGGGTTCGACCTCCACGGCTCGGGCAGCAACCTCAGCGGGTTGGTCCCGTTCCTCCCCGACTCCAGAGTAAGCGGCCCCGACTCCTTGGGACCCCCCAGAGTCCCCCACAGAGGCCTCTTCTTGGGTCTGGCGCCTCTCGACTCGATACCCATTGGAACCCGTCTCTTCCGTGTCTGAACTAACCCCCTCCGGGTTCGACATGATCCCGAGAGGTACACAGCCCTCAATCCTATTGAACACCAGCCTAAACAACTCACGCAAATCCCCAAGAACGGATTCTAAGAACTCCGCTCTGTCAACAAACCCCGACAGGTCGGGAATCTGACCTCTCCCCTCAAACACGGACACACAACGGGTAATAAGCCAGTACATACAAACAGAGGGCGAAGCTTACCACGTTCTGAAGCACCAGCGACGATTTTCGAAGCAAACCGGCGGTGAAACTAGGAGGATGGCACCTCTTGGCCGGCCGGAGATGACGAAGACGACGGTGGAGGTGTAGACAGCGACGACGGCAAAGTGAGTTAGGTTTTTTTCTCTCTCTCTCTCTCTCTCTCTCTCTCTCTCTCTCTGCGTATTTGGTAAAAAACAATGAGGCCGAAATTGGGGGCAACCGCCTTACAAAATTCCCCCCCCACGCCTTTGAAATCAACGGCCCAGATGACCCTCGGTGATGGGACATTAACGGTCGAGATGCGACACGGCTTTTCGACTTCTGACTGCTAATCCCTAGCCGCCACGTGGGAGCAGGCGAAACGACGGGACAGCGCCTGCCATAATTACGCCGCCCCCGCTATAAATGCGCTCCGCGTTCTGCGGTCGGACCGACCGACGAAATTCCTCTGACCCCGAACAGATGGCCAGATGAATTGGGGGCATCTGGTGACGGGGATTTCCCGACCAGACCGGAAGCCCGTCTCGTACCGCCTAGTCGTATCCCGACCAGGTCTCCACTCCATCCGTCCACGAACTTCCTGATCTGAAGGGTCACTCGCAACGGTCCCCTGATCGGGTCGGAGTCCGACCGTGTCCGTGGGGCCCACTTCTGACACCGGCCTCTCTGGACTGCATCAGGGACGTGGATGTGGCATGTACCTGCAACAACCGCCACGCCCCTGACACCGCTCTGAGCACACGCCACCCTAGAGTGTGAAGATGGCGCTCTCGAGTGCTCTGACATAGTTCTGACCTTCCAACTAGAAGCTACCACGTGGAAGGACCACCTACCTCCACTATGCAAGCATACAAGGAAAAACTTCGGCCCCTTCGAAGGTATGCATACACAGTCACCCCCTTAAATCTCTCCTTCTCTCCCACGTCGGAATCACCTTGAATCTAACTAGCACACCGGAGGGCCATTGGCTCCCATCGCACCGGTGGGTTTTGGTGCAGGAGATCACCGTCCGACCATTGTGCCGTTCATCCCGGACCTGGGGGCAAGCCCGCACGAGATAGCTGCATCATCAAGTGGTATTTAGAAGTAAATGAAAGAATGCTTTGTTTGGTGCAACAGGAAGGAAGATTCATATACCTTGCACCCTCCTTATAATAATAAATGGTATTAATAACTAAATCTGCTGCTGATTGTGAATTATTCTCAATTCGAGTAAGAACAAACAATCAAAAACACTCCCTCCTAACCGGCCCTCACTATTCTCCGTTCGACTAAGCATAAACAATCAAAATATATAATTGTGCACGCCGGCCATGCACGACGCATGAAACCACCAAACATTATAAATGCAATAAAATCTTAACCTACCTCAATGTTTATAAAATGGGTAAAATTCTTTCGGAGTTGTAACTGCACAATCATGTTGAAAAGGTAATATAATTCGTATTGTACAAATCAAGGAGTCACAAAGTTCATGATGTTCGAAATAATATCCAAGATTGATGATGTAAGATTATGTAATTGGCTAATTTCGTGATCCTTTCAAGTTTTTGTATTTTGCATTGTTGGGGAGTCTATCACAAGTATTTTAGAGTGATCTTAATGTCTATTCATTCAAGCATGTGCTAAGAGATGCCTGGATGACACAAAAGTTTTGTTGGATGTTCTTTGCTTGAGGTCGCTTACAGTTGTTGAAAGAAACAGAGAGGATCTTACTTCAGAGCAGTTTGTTGGACTTCACCGGATCTCGTTGTATCTCATTAGAAGAAACAAAGAGGGTCTTTGTTTAGAGAAGTTCACTGAATTCTCACTGAACCTTGGTGATTGTACTCTAAAGGTACAATCTATATGCCTTAATTAGTTTCTTGTTAGACTTATGTCGCGCCCAGATTTTTCACACTCGAGGAATACACACACAAGCGGAAAAAACACTGTACTCTCTCGTTAGAACTCACCCTCTTAGAAGAATGAGTACGACTAGATTTGAATTAAAAATAGATTTGAATAAAGGGCTTTTAGAAAAGATTTGGAGTTACCACCTAACTTGAATAAGGTGAGTTAGGTCACCAAAAAACTAAGCATAATCCGAAAACTACACTTAGGGTTTTGGAAAACGATTTTGAAAATATCTCGTCAAGAAAGGGTTTTTCAAAAAAACAGGTTGTTTAGCAACCCTTGGAAAACATTTAAGCCCTTTTTGAAAAATAACTCATTTTGGTATTTGAAAACAATGATTCTAGGTTTGGAGGTTGGTTACATGTAGGGAAGACGCATTAAGCCATCACCCTACTCCGCCCTTTTGGTACCTACATGTCTATTTACCCTAAATTCACCCATGAGAGTTTTCAACTAACAACTGTTCAATCCTATCTACTTTAAAAAACAATGTTTAAAAAGTATGATACATGATATGCAAGTGTAAGAAAAGAGAGTTGGAAAATAGATTTGGAAAAAAAATAGATTTGAAAAGAAATTGATTAGATTTAAAAAGAGATTTGAAAAGATAGATTTGAAATTGGAATTAAAAAGAGATTTGAAAAGAGTTATGGAATTGGAAACTTGAAAAATCTTGTGGAAATAGAAGTTTAAAAGATGTTGTGACCGCACCCTTGAGGGTTGTCTATGTATCCTTTTGGAGGAATCAGTTCAATCGTAGTTCGGACAAGAGTCCGATTGAAAATAAAAGAGTTGATTCGAAAAATGATTTGATTTGAACTTAGAATAGAAGATTGGAAATTGGAATTTAGAATTTTGAAATTAAGAAGATTGGACTTTGATTTGAAAATATAGAATTTGGAAGAAAGATTTAGACTTGTTTTGGAAAGATGAAGGTTTAGGAAACCTAGACTTAGGAGCTTAGAAAAGAAAGATTGGATTTAGGAAAGATTCGAATTAGGAAAGTTTTGAAAAAGGAAAGGTTTCACTTTAGGAAAGTTTTGATTTAGGAAAATTTTAACTTAAGAAAGTTATGAATTTAGAAAGTTTTCGAAATAGGAAAATTTTGAATTTGGAATGTTTTGAAATAGGGAAGTTTTGAAAGTAAGAAAGTTTTGAGTTTAGAAAGTTTTAGATTTGGAAAGATTTGAATTTTAGGAAAGTTTAGAATTTAGAAAGTTTGGAAGTTTAGAAAGATTTAACTTAAGAAAGTTTTGAATTTAGAAAGCTTTGGATTTGGAAAGATTTGAAATTTAAAAAGTTTAGGATTTAGAAAGTTTTAGAGTTTGAGTTTTAGAAAATCTTGAGATTAGGAATGGTTTGAGTTTAAGAAAGATTCGAAAACTTAGATTTGGAAAGTTAAGATATGAAAAGGAATAGAATTAGGAAAGGGTTGAATTAGGAAAGATGTGGAAGTTGAATTTTAAAATTTAGGAAAGATTTTTATGTTTAAGTTTTGGAAACTTAAGATTTAGGAAAGTAGAAGATTAGGAAGGATTTGAATTAGGAAAGATTTGGACTAGGAAGGGTTAAGATTCCTATTTCCTAAAACAAAGAATTGGATTTTGTTTCTAAAAAAAAGAGATGTTTGATTTTGTTTTAAAAAACGGAGGATAGAGTCTAGTTTCCTAAACGGGAAGATTAGATTTGGTTTCCTAAAGGGAAAATTAGATTTGGCATGGATTTGGAAAGGTAAGTTTTAGAAAGCCTAAATTTGAAAAACTATAGTTTTGACGAAGAAAATATGTATAGTTTGGATATAAAAAGGGAGATTTCGGAAACCTAGGTTTTAAGGTAAGTTTGAAAATCATATCTTTGGGAAGGAAAAGTAGGGTTTCCTAATTGTGGTTCTAGGGCTAGACTTGGGCAGCAAGAAAAGGAATTTTTGGAAAGTGAGTTTTTTGGAAACGAAGATTTTGGAGGAAGATTCTAAAGAGGAGTTTTTAGAAAATGTGTTTTGAAAAGAATGTTAGGAAGGAAGTTTTTGGAAAGTAAAGCTTTGAGGGAGTTTTGAAAAGAAGATTTTGGAAGAAGCTTTTTGGAAAGAGTTTTTAGGAAAGCGAATTTTGAGGAGAGTGTTTTGGGAAGGAGTTTGAAAAGAGAAGTTTTGGAAAATAGATTTTTGGAGAGAGTTTTTAGAAAACAATTTTGGAAAGGAATTCAAAGAGAGTTTATGGAAAGCATGTTAGAAAAGAGATTTTTAGGAGGAGATTTTTTAGAAGAGATTTTGGAATGTATATAAAATATCTCACTTTCCTAAAGCGATTCTAACCATAAGAGAGCTAGAACCACTTTAGGATAGTGGTTTTGAAAATAACAAGATTTGAAAATATGGACCATGAAAGTCACTTTAAATGTAACACTTTCCTAAAACAATCCTAGCCATGGAAAAGCTAGAATCACCTTAGGATTGTGATTTTGAAAACAAGTTTTTGAAAAAGGAGATTTTGATGCAATTTTGAAAACAAGTTTAATGCAAGCTTTGAAAACGAGTTTGAAAATGATTTTTGGAAGAATGCAAGATAATGATATGCACAATGCAAATTGGGGTCGTGAACATACAAGGTTAAGGCTTCACCACATAATCAAGGGGGCCGAACCCACATGGTCTCCGATTAGACTAAAAGAAAGCCCCCGACACAGTGACCCTCCAATAGTCTAATCCTACACATGGACCGAGAATCCTCTTATTTCAAGCATGCAAAGAAAGGGGGGAAGAAGATAGGGGATTAAAATAGAGAAAACCCAAGTGGGTTAGGAGGGAAAAGAGAGAGGGGAAAGTGCAGAAACTTAAAGAGAAAACTGATCGTATGTCTTGTTTATTTCACTTGGCTTTGTATGCCTTGCTTTTCTTTGGTCTTCGCCTCACTTCAGTCTTCGAGGGCTTCTCTTTGATCTTCAAAGCTTGTAGTTCTAGTAATCCAAGTCTTCAATGAAAGGTTGGAGGCTAGTGTATAAGTGTATAGGGGTATGTATGAGTGTATAGGAGGCTAGGGTTTATGTATGGTGGCTAGGGTTTGAAAAACCTAGAGGAGCTAGGGTTTAGGGAAGCTACGAGCTCTGTATATCAAAAATTAGGGTTTTCAGACTGAGTTTGCGGACCCCTTTCACGCTGGAGGAGGCTTTATATTTATAGAGATGGGATAGACCTGGTACCTGTTGTAGTGGCGCTAGGCCAAATTTCCTCTTGGCGCCACTAGGAGTGGAGCCAGGCCATTTTTTGGCTTGGTGCCACTACTAGTGGCCCCAGCTAGTTAGGAAAGTTTGTAAGTCGGCGAAGTAACGTATCTTGAGAAGATTTGGGCACCTGTACTAGTGACTACCATTCAATGTTTAGCCTGGCTTCACTAAGAATGACTCTAGAAAGTCCGAAAAGGATTTAAGGGATCGGGAATGGCCCGGAAGGCCGAAAAAAGGGCAAGAACACTTAGAATAGCATCCCGGAGGTATTTGACTTGAAAAATGAGGATAGGATATGTCGGAAGAATTAACCGGGCCATTAGGGGCAAAACGGTCAATCGGGCCGAAAAGTTACCGAGATGGGCTCAGAATGTCCTGGAAATGTTCCCAAATATTGCCGGTTTGATACCCAGAGCCAGTGTGGTCAGAAAAGGCGATCGGCCCACTAGGGGCAAAATGGTCATTTTGCACCAGATTTGCTGGAACTGACTCGGAATGAGCCGAAAAGGTAAAGAAAGATTAAGAATACTATAGGAGGCATTCTCGAAAAGTTACCGATTTGATACCTAGGGCCGGTGTGGTTCCCGGGGCGTTCGGATGCCTAGGGGCAAAATGGTCATCTTGACTGAAAAGTCTCAAAACTAACCCGAAACGGATTGGAGGGCACCTAATCATGCCGGATCATCTCTGGGATGATCTGGAAAGGTGGACTTGTCGTTCTGAGGGCTTAGGTGTGCTCTCGAGAAATGTGCTGAAAAATAGCCCTAGGAGCAGTTTGGTCATTTTTCACCGAAGTGGGCCAGCAGACATTGGTGTTGACTTGGGTTTTGAGTGTTTCCACCACTCCGACGGCGGTCGCGTGATACAGGGGTTTGTTGGCAATTCCCTATATCAACCTGTTTGCCAGTATTTCTACTACTCTAACGGTTGTGATGTTTGCGAGTATTTCCGCTACTCTGACGATTCGCGATCATTTCCGAGACTGCTTGATCTTGGGAAGCTGCTAAAGGGACTTAGCACCTGAGAATCAACTTTTTTTGAAAGGCGTGCCTAAACTGACATTTCTGCATTGGCGAGCTAGCAGGTGCCAGAGGTGAGCCGTTCTACCATCTAGGGGACTTAGGGACTCGTCTCGGTTGATAGGTTTGAAGGGACTTACCGTTTCGAAGGGACTTTCTTCAAATAACATGCCGGACCGTCACGAGGAATCAACTGTCTCGAAAGAGGGATTAAAATTGGAATTGGACTTAGAAAGGGAACTTACCGTCTTCGAAAAGACGTGCTTAATTTGGAATTGGAAAGGGGACCTACCGTCTTCGGAAAGACGCGCTTGATTTAGAATTGGAAAGGGGACTTACCGTCTTCGGAAAGACGCACCTAATTTGGAATTAAAAAGAGGACTTACTGTCTTCGGAAAGACGTGCCTGGTTTGAAATTAGAAAGGGGACTTACCATCTTCGGAAAGACATGCCTGATGGGATTAGAACGAATGATGTCCCCAGGGGCATTGTGGTCATTTTGCCTCTATTTGGGTCCGATGGGGCCCGCAAAGCGATGAATTGATGGGATTAGACTTAGAATGTTGATTTGACTCGAAATATGCCCACATTAACTTGAAGACAAGTCTGGATGGAGTGGAGACCGCCGAGTGGTCAAAAATGGGGTGCTTATAGCTACCCCTTTTTTCTGTCTTTACTTGTCAAAGACAGAAAATGATAAAGTAAGAGCCCCATGTTGACCGTGAGGCAGTCGGAGGGACGGACTTTGAAAATTTTTCGATAATGGGGGTCAAAAATCGATATTGGGCCCAAAAGGCCTTCGAAAATGAGTTTTGGCGAAAAAAGGGCACAACTGCCCAGAATTGGAAACTGGCGCCACTAGGAGCGGCGCCTTTGGCAGAAAAGGCTTGGCGCCTCTGCTAGTGGCGCCAGGCTTGGAATTAAAACCAAAAAAATTCTGGTTTGAACATCTACAGTATTTGGGAGAGTTTTTTGCAAATTCGACAGACATTACATGAAAACCAACTTAGACATTGAAGTAGCACCTCTTGGAGACCACGGGTGATATCTGGAAGGAGACTACGTTGCCGGAAAAGTCACCGGAAGAGAAGATTTCACCGGAGAACTCCAAAGAGTGTGTTTTCAAATTTTTGTTGCTTTTGATGTGTAGAATTTCGTTTGACTTGTGTGAATAGTGAAAATTAATATTTTGATATGTTTTGAACACTGTGGTGATATTGTTTTTGCATTTTGGTGTTTGTTTGATTGGATTTGAGTGATTTTACATGATTATGTGAAGAGGGTTTTCTGCGGGAATTGGGGGTTTGTTCCTACAGGCTTGGGCATTGGGTTTTTTGGCTAGATTTTTGTGCAATGTGCCTTAGAAAAATGTGTTTAACAACCATGTGAAATTTCGTGATTTTTTGAAAACTGGGTGAATTTTTTATTTTTTTGAAAAATAGAAAAATACTTAGAAAATTAGGAAAACTAAAAAAAACTCAGGAAATTGATGGAATTTTTAGAGTTTGAAATTTTGAAAAATGTAGGGATATTTTTAGAAAACATTTGAAATTATTTTGAGGAATTTTAGGTCAACTTGGAAAACCATTGATTTATTGAAAAAGTAAAACATATGTTTTCAAAATTTTGAAAAATTGAAAAGTGAGCGTGGATGTTGATATTATGTGATTGTAACATTAAAAAGTGCACATTTTATGTTTTGTGTTGATATCATGGGTGTTGTAGGGACATTTTTTAAACGGGACTCTGTTGAAATTTTTAGAAATTTAGGGAAAGAGTTGGGAAAGGAAAAAGACAGAAAACCCTTAAGCTTAGATTTGAAGTTGGAAAAACAAAGGGTGTAGAAATTTCGTTTTTGACTTATCATCTGAAATCTTTTTATTTTTTTTGTTATTTATTTATTTTTTGTTTTATTTATTCACTTTGTTTTATTGCATGTACTGTATATTAACACTACCCACCTTGGCTTACATTTTCAGGATGGCAGACGCGATTTTGAGTCAGCTGAGAGCTTGGCACGACAGTTACCCTTCGGATGAGCAGGATATCTTTCGTCGATCCTTTGGTCAGATGGCTTCACTTCTATCAGTGTCGCTTATTCCCGAGCTCATGGAGGCAGTGATTCCCTTCTGGTAGCCTGACTTATCTTTTTTCCACTTTGGGGAGTGCGAGCTTACCCCTACCCCTCATGAGTATGGGTTTCTTCTTGGTTTCCGAGATATTGCTGGCGACATTGTGGGACCCCTCTTTCCGGATGGCTATATTACAGCGGTCTCATCCTAGCTTGGGCTCAGACGCGCAGTTCTTTCATCTTCTTCTTTGCCCCAGTTTCCTTACGTCCCAGCAGAGTTCCTCTTTTCTCGCTTTGAGTTTCCCACGGGTATGCGAGTCCATTCAGGTGATTGGCACACTTCCCAGGATTGGGTTGTTTCTCCTATAGTTGCTTTGGCCCTACTTCTGCTGAACTACTTGGTGTTCCCACGAGGAGATGATTTAGTTGATTGTCGACTATGTGCACTGCTAGCCTTGATTCGTAAGGGGAATTCCTATGCTCCCATGATTGTAGGGGAGACCTTTGTGAGTATTACGAGATTCCAGCAGACCGTTGATGCTCGTTTTCGAGGATGCGTTACTCTCTTCCAGCTCTGGGCCATTGGGCACTTGTTTGTTACTGCTTTATTCCAGCATACATGGTATCCCGAGCTTGACCATATACATGCCTTGGTGAGATCTTAGAGCGTCATGGCAGATGAGGGGAGATTTTCGCGGACCGTTGCATCTTGGGCTGACTACCTCCAGAGCATGAGGTTAGGCACGGTCAGGTGGTATTCAGAACTGCTTGGTAGGTATTGCTTGAGAGTTCGGCCTTCCGAGAGGGCCTTCGTGCCCCTAGCAGGCCTGCAGGGCATTGCCCCTTTCTTCGGGATTCGGGTTCTGTGATAGCTTGGTAGGAGTCAGGATATCCCTTATTCAGCATCTGCAACTGAGTTTACTCTTGTCTTTGAGGCGTCGATCCCAGGAGCATTGGTAAAGAGAGTTATGGATACATGGAGATCTTTGCTTCCTCACGTTGACGATGATGGTCCATTCTCTGTCCTGCCCCTTGTGACTGAGGCCTATCACTATTGGCTTCGACGCTACATGCTAGGTCTTAGTAACCTTGGGGATCTTCTCATCGAGACTCCTTTACCTTCCGTAGGGTACACCGACTTCTTGATAGTTATGATTGTTCAGGGGCGTCGTCACTGGCAAGAGAACCGCCGATTGATACGGATATTGCATGACCGGTTGAGAGTGAGGGACGCTGAGGTAGCTTCCTTGGAGATGCAGCTAGCGGTGGCTAGATCGACGCATGATCGCCCACCTTTGAGTACCACGAGGGGACGCAGATGGCCACGAGGTGTTCTAGACAACTCCACTTCCTTGGAGACTGATGTGACGGATAGTCAGTCCTTGCGGGAGACTGTGGAGTCCTTTGCCCGAGAGAGGGATATGCTTCTGGGCAGATGTGCACACTACGAGCAGGGCCGGCCTGGATCATTGACAGTGGGTCCTTCTTTTGGTGTTCCTACTGTGGTTGGCGAGCCCGTGGATCCCTGCATAGTTGATTCCTCCTCTGATGATGATGGGAAGCGATACATTTTTGCCCCTCACTCCCAGATTTGTTGATTCATGGTTTTTAAAGTCAGAAGTCCTTTGATTAGGGAGGTCAAGGGCGGGCCATTGCCCTATTCTGTACTTCTTGTCGACCATGGAAATCTGAGCTTTCTGAGGTGGGTGCTGGTGCTGAGGATGTCTGAGGGGTGACTTTAGTCCCTTTTTGTAAGCACCCCATTTTTGACCGCTCGGCGGTCTCCACTCTATCCAGACTTGTGTTCAAGTTAATGTGGGCATATTTCGAGTCAAACCAACTTTCTAAGTCTAAACTCGTCAATTCATCACCTCACGGGCCCCACTGAGCCCAAATAAAGGCAAAATGATCAAAATGCCCCTAGGGGCATCATTAGTTCTAGTCCCACTAGGCACGTTTTTCCGAAGACAGTAAGTCTTCTTTTCAATTCCAAATCAGGCACGTCTTTCTGAAGACGGTAAGTCCCCTTTCCAATTCCAACAGGCACGTCTTTCTGAAGACGGTAAGTCCCCTTTCCAATTCTAATTCCAATTCTAATCTCTCTCTTGAGACAGGTGATTCCTCGAGATGGTTCGACACGTTTTTCGAAGAAAATCTCTTCAAAACGGTAAGTCCCTTTAAACCTGTCGACCGGGACGAGACTCCAAGCCCCCTAGATGGTAGAACGGTCCACCTTTGGCGCCTGCTAGCCTGCCAATGCAGAAATGTCCGTTTAGGCACGCCTTTCAAGAAAGTTGATTCTCAGGCACTAAGTCCCTTTGGCAGCTTCCCAAGATCAGGCAGTCTCGGGAATGATCGCGAATCGTCAGAGTAGCGAAAATACTCACAAACATCGCAACCGTTAGAGTAGCAGAAATACTCACAAATAGGTCAATATAAGGAATTGCCAACAAACCCCTGTATCATGTGATCGCCGTTAGAGTGGCGGAAACACTCAAGATCCAGGTCAACACCAGTGCCTGCTAGCCCACTATGGTGAAAAATGACAAAACTGCCCCTAGGGCCATTTTCCGGGACAGTTCTCGAGAACACATTTGAATCCTCAGAATGGTAAGTCCAACCTTCCAAGATTGTCTTAAAGACAATCTGACATGATTAGATGTCTTCCACTCAGTTTCGGGCCAATTCCGAGACTTTTCGGTCAAGATGACCATTTTGCCACTAGGCATTCGAATGCCCCGAGAACCATGTTGGCCCTGGGTATCAAATCGGTAACCTCCCGAGAATGCTTCCTATAGTATTCTCAACCTTTCTTTATCTTTCCGGATTATTCCAATTTATTCCGGCAAACCCGGTGCAAAATGATTGTTTTGCCCCTAGTGGGCCGGTCGCCTTTTCCAACCACACCGGCTCTGGGTATCAAACTGAAAACCTTTGGGAACATTCTAAATAATGTTTCCAAATCTCTAGTCTTCTTTCGGGACATTCCGGGTCCATCTCGGCAGCTTTCTGTCCCAATTGACCGTTTTGCCCCTAACGGCCCGGTCAATCCTTCTGACACATCCAATCCTCATTTTTTAAGTCAAATATCTCCAGGACACTATTCTAAGTGTTCCTGCCCTTTTCCGACTCTCCAGGTCATTCTCGGCCTCTTCAAATTATTCTCTGACTTTCCGGAGTCACTCCTAGTGAAGCCAGGCTAAAAATTGCATGGTAGTCACTAGTACAGACGCCCAAATCTTCCAAAGATACATTGCTTGCTGACTTAACAAACTTTCCTAACTAGCTGGCGCCACTAGTAGTGGCGCCAAGCCAAGAAATGGCCTGGCGCCACTCCTAGTGGCGCCAAGAGGAATTTTGCCCTAGCGCCACTGCAACAGGCGCTAGATCTATCCCACTTGGGTTTTCTCTATTTTAATCCCCCATCTCTTTCCCTCCATTTCTTTGCATGCTTGAAACAAGGGGACTCCTGGTCCATGTGTAGGATTAGACTATTGGAGGGTCACCTTGTCAGGGGCTTTCTTTAGTCTAACAAGAGATCACGTGGGTTCGACCATCCACATTACTAACTCTTGCATCTTTGTTTTGTAGGTACACACTTTGTTTAAATTTTATTAACTGCCATGCATGAATGTGATGAACAGGATGAATGGGAGTTTTTGGGCTCCTTCCTCCGCTTTTAAAAATCACACGCACACTGCATGTGCACCTACATTCTGCATACTTGCATTTTACCCTGATATGTCCTTTCTAGTTAGAAAGAGGGAACGGTATATTGGTTGTGGGCAAGATGCTGTGTCAGTTTCTTCGCCTACGGTCTCTTGATGGTTCCCCAGCTCGGATCACTAACCGATCATGGCACCACCTCGGGGAGTGGGCCTAGGTTTGAAGATCCGGGGACCGAGCCTTTTTAGGACGCATTAGTCAACCCTCAACCTCATACTCATATAGACACCATGCATAGCTGAACCTCCGCCGGATTTATGACACGCTCATTGTTTTCCAAAACCATGGAGGAAAGGGCGACTGCTCTTCCTTTCATTTATACCTGTCTATTCCTGTTGTTATAATGACTGTATTCTTACTGTTATAATGCCTGTTTAACTGCTCATGCATACACGTTTACCTTGCTATTACATTTTCTCTCCTTATACTCTTTACATATCCATGTTCATGCATTTGATATCCCATGTCAAGACAAGAGTTCCAAGTAACTCAAGTCATTGCATTCTCATGCATATGGTCAACCCATTAAGAGTGACACCAAGGTCACTCTCCCTTGCATTAAACCTACCCAAACCCTAAGGGTTCCCATGTAACCCTAAAGACTCATGGCATGCATACCAATCCATTCCATAAGAGGGGCCCCAATCTCTCTATATTCACGGAGATAGGGTTGCCAAGAAGACAAAGGGCCATCAATCATCAAGGTCTCTCAGCGACCTCCTTAACATCAAGTCCAACGAAGGCGATTCCGAAGACTCAAGAGTAGTTTAAGTTTTCCCTTTGTAAAACTAGATAGGTGGAAGTCCAAAGGAAAATGTTCCCCCTCCCCCTATTAAAATGTATTTCAATTCTTTTGTATCTTAAACCCAAAATTCAATGTACTTCTTTACTTTTGCGAATAAATGCTTGGATGGCTGAAAGGTTCTCACTTGACGGTAAGGTATCTGCATACATGGGCAAATCTCCTATCTCTAAAAAAGAGCCAATTCACCATGTTTAGTCTCCCTCCTAAGTAGGGGCACCCCTAAGACATGCATTGCATAGAAATATTCAAATCAAGACACTAACTTCTCTTTTGTTTCTTGTCTTCTATCTTCCCCTCCTCATCTCCAAATACCAAGAGAATCGAAGGCAAAAACAAGACAAGAAGGGGGTCAGAGGGCACGACTGAATTCATGGAATCCCTCTAGCACCTCACCAGATTCAACTCATGGGAGGATAAGCCTAGTTATTAGAAGAGGCCGAACCTACATCAAGGAGCAAGAAGAACTAACTATCCATTTGCAAGATGTTACCTCCCTGCCATGCCGCGACAATCACCGTTCATGCAGAAAAAGGCTTCATCGTTTGCAAAGTTCTGTCAGACACATGCATTACCACAAAAGAATCTCCTAACTTCCAAATGCATGCCAAACACCACAAAAGATCGGTTAATTCGCCCTCCGTCGTTGGTGATACACCCGAGAAATGAAATACCAAAGCAGTCGGCACAGTTTCAAAACCTGTTAAGGGTTCTCACCAAGAGGCCCACAAGAAAATGGAGGTTTTCATAAAATTCATCTATTTTCCTTTTATCTTTCTATTTCTTACATATCTTATTTAAATGAACACTGCATGCCATGTGTCACACCCTGGTTTTTTGGGTGTCCAAGGTCCTTGTGGCTTGGAGACCCTAAAGTACGGAACTCTGTCACTAGACCTCATCCTCCTAGAAGGACAAGTGCGACTAGGTTTGAAAATTGATTTGACTAAGGGATTTTTAGAAAAATAGGAGTCGCCACCTAACTTGATCAAGGTGAGTTAGGGCACCTAAAACTAAGCATTAATCCGAGGACTAAACTTAGGATTTTTGGAAAAAGTTTTGAAAACTCCCTTAAGAAAGGGTTTTAAGAAAACAGGTTATTTGGCAACCTTTGGAAAGATTTAAGCCCTTTCTGAAAATAACTCCATTTTGTTCTTTTGAAAACAGAAATCTATGGTTCGAGGGTTGGTTACGTGTAGGGAAGATATCCTAAAATCATCACCCTACCCCGCCCTTTCGGTACCTATATGTCTAATCACCCTTTTGTTCACTCACTAGAATAACTGGCTACCATTGTCCACTTAATATCCACTTTAGAATTTTGAAAAATGGGGTTAAGTCATCACTTTTCGGATGGATGATGCATGATGCAAGTTTTTGGAAGAAGTTTGAAAATTTTGAAAGAGTTTGGAATAGAAACTTTGAATTGGTTAGGATTCTTGAAAAAAGGGATTGGAGTTAGAATAAGAGTTATGACCGCACCATTTTAGGTTGCCTACGTATCTCATTTGGCGAGAATCAGGTCATTTGTAGATCGGGCAAGAGCCCAATGGAAAATAGGCACATTAGGGCCTTTGGAAGGTTTAAAGACACTTTAGGTCTTTAAAAAAGTTGAGACACTTTGAGGTCTTGGGAAAAGTTTAAGACACTTTGAGGTCTTTGGAAATTGAAGACCCTTTGTGGTCTTGGAGGTTTTGACTTGAAATTGAATGGTGGAGTGCTTCTTGAAAATGTTTTTGGATCAACTTGAGGGAGTTTTGGAAAAATGCTTTGGCATGTCTCAAGAGAACTTGAAAGTATTTTTGAAGTCTTGTTTTGAAAACCTTGGAGGCATGTTTTGATGAATTAATTTTTGAAAGTAGTTTTTGGAAAGGGCTAAGGGTTTGGAGAAAGGGCTAAGGGTTTGGAATCCTAATATGGACAACCTTAGAGGTTATTCTTGATTTATCACTTGTCCTTGGAATCCCTAACCATGAGGGGGCTAGGGACACCTTAGGTTTGTGACCTTTTGAAAACGTTTTTGGAAATGCTTTGAAGATGGAGTGTAGGGACATTAGAAGAGTTTATGGAGTTGAGTTTTTGAAATCGTGGGGGTAGGAGGTTTTGGAGGAATAGGTTATGAGGATAATTTGAAAGTTTGAATGATCATTTGAAAAAAGGGTTCAAGAGTTGGAACCTTGAAGTGTATTAACCGAGGTTAGGTTAGCCTAGGGTTTGGGAGAACCTAAGGTTAACTAACTTAGGTTAGGTTGACCTAAGGTTAAGAAGATTAAGGGTTAACTAACTAGAGTTAAGTTAACCTAGGTTGAACAACTAGGGTCAAGTTAACCTAGGGTTGGTCAACTAGGGTCAAGTTAACTTAGGGTGTGGTAACTAAAGTCAAGTTAACCTAGGGTTAGGTAACTAGGGTCAAGTTAACCTAGGGTTTGGTAACTAGGGTCAAGTTAACCTAGGGTTGGTCAACTAGGGTCAAGTTAACCTAGGGTTGGATTGAAAGATGATTTTGAAGTGTGATTTGGTGCATTTTTGGAAAGAGTTTTGGAAAACAAAACATGTTATGCAACGGACTTTAGTAGGCCATCTCTTTGAAGATCATTTCCATGAAAATTTTGACTCTAGTCAAGACTATGGTTTGTATGGGTGGTGCTCGGAGACCATTCCAAGAAAGGTTTCCTCATGGCCATTATAACCACTATCTTGACAAGAGTATAAGGGGTCAAAAATCAACATAATGATAGAAATTTTTGGAAAATCATTTGTGATGCAAAGATGGAGAGAATGCATTTTTAAAAATCATCTTTTGAGAAGGATTTTGGAAACCATTTTCAAGGGGAACATTCCATCAAGAGAGGCTTCATATGGTCAACAAAAGGGGGACCACTCAAGAGAGGGTTCCATGAGGCCATTCCAACCACTAAACTTGAGAGAATAGGAACCATAGAAATCAAAGAGTTTGAACATCATTCTTAGGCGAGCATAAAGAGAAAAGGGAACCATTCTAACAATTTAGGGCTCCTATGACCAATAAAAAGGGAGACCACTCAAGAGAGGGTTCCATGGGGCCATTTTGAACCACTAAATTTGAGAGAATGGAAACCTTGAAAATTAGAGAGTTTGAAAGCAACCTTTATGCAAGTTGTAATGCAATAATGCAAAAATGTGAATTAGGAGGTTAGTAGGGGGCTCTTCTAAGGCATAATTCTAAAATCTCATCCTAAACTTCAAGGGGCCAACTCTTGGAACAATTTTTGAAGGAAATGTAGAAATTGAAAATGTCATAAAATTAAGAGCAATGCAAGCATTGTGGAATATGGCAATAAACATAAAATGAAGCCAAGCATACAAGACATGATCAAAACAGTAATATGCAAGGGGTCATGATTCACATACAAGGCTTTTAGGCTTCACCACATAAACAAGGGCTCCTAGGCCATACTATCTTAAAGTAGGCTAGTGGGAGGTGCCCTTACACGGTGGCTCTCACTTGCTTTCCTCTAGGCATGATCTAAAAGCTCTCTTGGCTCAAGCAAGCAAGAAAGGGGGGTTGAAGATGGGGATTAAAATAGAGAATAGCCTAAGTAGGCTAGGAGGGAGAAGAGAAGAGTGGGGGGAGAGCACAAATGTAAAAAGGGATGCCACCTTTTGCCTTTAACACACTTGTAGTCTCCAATGGATGTCTTGATTGGAGCTTGAGTGACTTCAAGAGGGCTTGAGAGGCTAGAGTGGAGTGTATAAGTGTGTATGAGGCCTTGTTGGAGGGGAGAATCTAGCCTAAGTGTTGGAGGGGAGGAATATATGTAGAGATTCGAGTTTTTGGAGTGATTTCAGCAGGACTTCATATCAATTTCGAACCTGGAATATGCAAAGGGGGATGCCTCTATTTATAGGCAATTTGGAATAGGCCTTGCACATGTAGGACATGCACAGGTACTGTTCCATTGCCAGAATGGCACGTGGCACCCTATGTATTGGTTAAATAGATCTGATCAAAATTTGAGAGCATGTAGGATACGCTCCCTCATCGGGAAGGTTCGTCCAAACTTTACCTCGATAATTGAATCAATCAGGAAGGTTTCGGGGAAATCGGTCACACTCGGGATGTTCTCCTAGTGCTTTCGATGAACTTTCATGTTTTTAAAAAGTTTGAATTATGTTTGGAGGTGAGTGATATCATCTTGGGAAGTGTGCCAAAAAGGTCACTTTCGCAGAGCGTCTGTGATACGCTCCCTGGGTGTTTGAAAGTGGCTGTTTTTGGTTTTGTGTGATCGAGGCCTTCGAGAAGCGATTTATTTGTTCGGACTGTACCGATGGAAAGTACTTTGGAAATACTTTCAGGAATTTCCAAATTTAGGCATTTCTCAAGTCGTTTGACGGTGCATTTTGATTAGGGAATTGGAGAAAAAACCAACCTCGGCAGAGCGTCTGTGAGACGCTCCATGGGTTGCTGAAAGTTATAGTTTTCACACCGTATGATGGAGGGCTTCAGAAAGCGATCTATTCGATCAAACCATATCGATGGAAAGATCTATGGACCAGCTGGTTGGATTGGAGATTGTATGGCTCATCTTGAACCTGCATGTGTTGTGACATTGGACACCGAACCCGGTCGGGCAAGAGATTGCCGAGCGAGTAAAAATGGGGTGCTTACACCATGTAATCATGTTTTTAAATGAAAATAGGTAGCTCCCAATTTATCTCCTTTGTCTCATACTCTTGTGGACGATTGTCTCATTTAGGGATTCTTCCCCATTTTGTAATGACTCGATTTGAAGGATGGGATAGCATGGGCAACCCATTCAAAGGGGGGTTAAAACCTTTGAGAGACAAAGAGAGAGTGAGAGATAGGAAGAAAACAGTCTCAACAGATAGATGTGGAGTTTATTGAAGAGGCGACATTTGCGTGATATCCTAGCTAAGTGATGGGCAACCAAGTCCCCAAAATGATGAGAAGCCATTATTTTACTTATCCCAAATAAACATTATCCTTTGCTCAGCCCACTAGAGCCGTACATAATTTCTTTTCAGATGTCCCCAAACCAAGAACCATCCCCCACATTGGGGTAAGCACAGAATAGTTGATTTGATAGAACATGTAGGGGTTCACTAATAGAAACACATCATCCCTAGGAATATTCTTTAAATTTTGTACAAAGGCTTTATGGACTAAGCAATTCAATTTGAAATGATTAGAGGCCATCAATTCTGCTACCATTCACAAAAAATATCCTCTTTGCTTAACCCACTAGTGCCTCGCAGAAAGCGGAAGATTTTAGTCAACCTCGATCTGAAACCATCCCCCCATACTAGGGCAGGTAGGCAGCAGAAGATCTGGCAGAGAACGTCATCGACCATCAAGCTGAGGTAACGTGAAGGCTCTATGGATCAAGCAATCTTATTCAAAATGAAGAAAGGCTCTCATTTCATTTCCCATACAGTTAAAAGCAACCCTTGTCAAACCTATTGAGCCAGTTATTTTTTTTCTCTAGAACGAAACCCCAACCTAGGAATCACAGCCCACATTGGGTTAAATTGAGTTGTTAAGGAAAAGGTCAAAGAAAAAAAGGGTTGTAGAATTGTTTGTTTCATAAAAAAGAAATAAAAGAGATGAAAAGGGAAAACAAAGGAACAGAGTTGCCAAGGGGCAAGAGGCCAAAGAAAAAAAAAATGTTTGTGCTATCTTGAAAAGCATATAGGAAACCTAGAAGTCAGAAAAAAACAGAAGAAAGGGGGCGAGTGTCAGACTTAAAAGGTCAAAAGTTATAAGAAAGTTCAACTCCTTTTTGTAAAAAAGGAAATTCAAAGGTGATCCTAGGTAACAAAGCCACCAAGTAGAAATAATAGGTTTGAGCCTTTACCCTTTCTTGCAAAATCCCAAAACCATGGCCTACATTACAATCCTACTAAAGCCCTCTCTGATTGAAAAAAGGATTGCTTGATCTAGATGAGCCAGACGTGTTACCAAAGCTCAAAGGGGGAAATTAGGGGACCAAACCCTATTGGAAGACAAACCAAGGATGGTGCGGAGCTAAACCCCACTGGAAATAACATCAAATTTGAGCCTACGTATTATTTTCATTCATAAACCCCTTAACCGAGCCTACGTTACGGTCCAAATTAAAGTCCTCTCTAATCAAAGAAAATTGCTTAGTCCAAATAAGCCTAAACAATACCAAGACGACTAGGATGAGAAAGGGGAATTGGAAGGGAATGCAAGGGGCAATCTCATCCTCCAAGGTGTGCTTAGATGGTTTTGGTTTAAACAACCCACTAAAAGAAGATCTTTGAGCCTAAATATCCCTTCGTTTCTTATAACCCCTGAACCTAGCCTACATTACAGTCCTAAAAGAAGTCTTCTCGGATTGAGAGCTTAGCTATTTATCACTCTGCAAAGGGCATGTGAGTTGTCGCTCTAGCCATAGTGGCATTTTGGAAATCTGAAAAAAAAAAAAAAAACAAAACAAAAAGATACAAGTGAGGTCAGAAAGACCCCAAACATCAACCCTGTAGAAAATAAGGATAGGCTAGCAAACCTAAAATGTCAAGATCCCTGAAAAATGGTGCACATGCTATCACACCCCGATGAGAATAGGACAAAACCAAATGAAGCAGAATCCTGGAAAGGAAACAGAATCCTGTGAGTATGGGCCCTAGGGCTATCCTGAGACATTCTTTGTAAATAGCTTATATACATGTAGTACTAATATATCCATGACGTGTATAACCTGTACATCCATTTAAATTCCTGTGTAGTTTGTATATATTCATGCATTCATCAAAAGCATGACATTCCATTCTTGTATGTACATTCATCCAAAAAGTATAACATGCATGAAATTCCATTTCTGTATGAACCTGTGCATTCATAAAATATATATATCAAAAAAAGTAGGACATGCAAAATAAGTTGTACATCTAATTCCATGTGCATTCATAAAAATAAAAAAGGGGTATAACATGCATTCACCCATTTACCTGTGCATCTTCAGAACTAGCATAAGTAAACTGTTTTTGTATAAAAACTAACTCTATGTCTTTCTCTCTCTCTCTCAAATAAGAAACAGGGAACAAAATATAAAAAGGAGCTAAAGCCACCCCTCAAACATCTCCAGCATTGGCACACGCATCAGAAAGCTCAGATTTCCATGACCGACAAGAAACAGAGAATGGGACAATGACCCACCCTCGACCTCCCCAATCAAATGACTCTTGACTCAGGATGCCATGTATGCTAAAAAAGATAAGTAACAAATAGGTATCTAATCACCCGAAGCTGAAATAGTGAAGAACATCCCCGAAAATGTGAGTTGGCCTCCTAACGGAGTCAAGTAAGGCTCACAAAGGTCTCTTCCACAACTATAGGAGCATATGAGTGCCCCTCATGAATCTTGGCAAGCAGTGCACGTAATCGGCAGTCAACCACGTCATTCCCTCAAGGAGAAACACCTAAAATCTTAAGAAGAGCAAAGATGGGACCACCGTGTGAGAGATTGACCAATCTTGAGAAATATGCCAATCCCCTATCTGTCACAAACTCAAAATGAGAGAAACAAGAACTTCATTGGGACATAAGGAAACTGGGGCAGCAAATCAGAAGAAAATGCCGTAAAATGGAGCCCAAGCTGAAAAGCGACAATCGTGATGCAGCCCTCAGGAAAAGTAGGTCCCATAATGTTAGCTGAACCATCCCGAAAGCCTAGGAGGAAGCCATACTGATGGGGAATAGGGGCAAGCTCACATTCCCCAAAATGGAAGAGAGACAGGTCAGGTGGCTAAAAGGGAACCACTGTTAGAAAACAAGTTACACTAACAGGAGAGAAGCCATGCAACCAAAGGACCAACGAAAATGTCTTGCTCATCTAGAGGATCCCGTCATACCAAACTCGTAGTCAGCTCAAAATAGCATCGACCATCCCAAAAGTCAAAAGTGGGAAACCTCGATGTCCATCTCATCCTTGAAGGCTGGCTCAACTAGAGGGAAGGGGTCAATTGGAGGCCTACTCCCCCCCTCCCACTCTGGCTAGAAGGTGCTCGATTGACAGAGTGCTGACTACCCGTAAAGCAGCTGGAGCTGCCAACAGAATCTGTTTGGGCCACCTTCCCGAAGTAGTGTCTCCCCTCAGAACCGTCATTGCACGCGTATGCCGTCCTAAAATGGTGAGTCAAAGTAAGAGATATTAATACATGGTATATGCAGTTCAAAAGATAAGAAATAAAAGCAAGGAAAAAAATTAATAATGATAATAACCAAAGGTAAAACATAAATAAAAATGAATGACACAACTTTCATATATATCCTGTACAGACCAACCTAAAAGGTTTCTTAAACTTTTTATTCAAAGTTTCTTTCCTAAAGTCAACTATCAAAGGTTCCTTAAAAATTTCTCGAAAAGTTTCTTAACTTCTTCCCTTCAAAAGTTCTTTATCAAAAATCAGTTTCCCAATGGTTTCCTATTATTGTCCTCCAAAAGTTTTCAAAAATTCTTTCTTCTAAAAGTTCATTTCCAAAATCAGTTTTCGAAAGGTTTTCTGATTCTACTTTCCAAAAGTTCATCTTCAAAATCACTTCTTAAAATCAAATTCTACTTCAAAAATCAGGGTCAAAAATCATTTTCAAAATCAGACCTCAAATTTTTTCAATTTATCTCCAAGTTTTTCTGATTCAGTTCTTCAATAAAATCCCTTTTCCAATCAGGTTTAAGATCCCCCCCAAACTTTTCTTTCAAAAGAGTCTTAGACAAAATAATCCTTAAAAATTTTCAAGTTTTCACACCAAAAACAAAAAAAATTCTTCCTTCAAAAATTTCTATCAAGTTCCGAAGTTTTTCATCCTAAATCTTTGTCAATCTCAAATTTTTCATCCCTAAACTGTCATCTAAAATTCTATTTTCCAAAATCTTTCCAAGTTTTTTTATCTAATAAGATTTCAAAACTCAAGTCCTAGGTCAAAATGAATTCCCTACACATTTTGGGCAGCTTTGCCATTTTTCTCGTCAAAACTCGTTTTCAAAGGCCTTTTGGGCCCAATATCCATTTTCAACCCCGTTGTCGAAAAATTTTCAAAGCCCGTCCCTCCGACCGCCTCACGGTCAACACGGGGCTTTTACTTTATCATTTTCTGTCTTCGACAGGCAAAGACAGAAAAAGATGAGCAACTGTAAGCACCCCATTTTTGACTGCTCGACAGTCACTACTCCGTCTAGACTTGTGTTCAAGTTAATGTGGGAAAATTTCAAGTCAAACCAACTTTCTAAGTCTAATCCCGTCAATTCATCGCTTCACGGGCCCCATCGGGCTCAAATAGAGGCAAAATGATGCCCATGGGGCATCATTCGTTCTAGTCCCACTAGACACGTTTTTTGAAGACGGTAAGTCCCCTTTCCAATTCCAAATCAGGCACGTCTTTCCGACGACGGTAAGTCCCCTTTCCAATTCCAACAGGCACATCTTTTCAAAGACGGTAAGTCCCCTTTCCAATTCCAATCCCTCTCTCGAGACAATTGATTCCTCGAGACGGACCGGCACGTTTTTCAAAGAAAATCTCTTCAAAATGGTAAGTCCCTTTAAACTTGTCGACTAAGACAAGACCCCAAGTCCCCTAGATGGTAGAACGGTCCACCTTTGGCGCCTACTAGCCCGCCAATGTAGAAATGTCCATTTAGGCATGCCTTTCAAGAAAGTTGATTCTCATGCACTAAGTCCCTTTAACAGCTTCCCGAGATCAGGCAGTCTCGGGAATGATCGCGAACTATCAGAGTAACAAAAATACTCGCAAACATCGCAACCGTCAGAGCAGCAAAAATACTCACAAACAAGTCGATATAGGGAATTGCCAACAAATCCCTGCATCACGCGACCGCCGTCAGAGTGGTGAAAACACTCAAAATCCAAGTCAACACCAGTGCCTACTAGCCCACTTCGATGAAAAATGACCAAACTATCCCTAGGGCCATTTTCCGGCATGTTTCCCGCGAACACATTTGAATCCTCAGAACGGTAAGTCTAACCTTCCAAGATTGTCTTAAAGGCAATCCGGCATGATTAGATGCCTTTTAGTAAGTTTCGGGCCAATTTCGAGACTTTCCGGTCAAGATGACTATTTTGCCCCTAGGCATTCGAATGCCCTGGGAACCATACCGGCCCTGGGTATCAAACCGGTAACCTCTCGAGAATGCTTTCTATAGTATTCTCAACCTTTCTTTATCTTTCCAAATCATTTCGAGTCATTCTGGCAAACCCGGTGCAAAATGACCGTTTTGCCCCTAGTAGGCCGGTCGCCTTTTCCAACCACACCGACTCTGGGTATCAAACCGGAAACCTTTGGGAACATTCTAAATAATGTTTCCAAATCTCGAGTCTTCTTCCAGGACATTCTGGGTCCATCTCGGCAGCTTTTCGTTCCGGCTAACCGTTTTGCCCGTAACAGCCTGGTCAATCCTTCCGACACATCCAATCCTCATTTTTCAAGTCAAATATCTCCGGGACACTATTCTAAGTGTTCTTGCCCTTTTCCAACTCTACGGGTCATTCCCGGCCTCTTCAAATCATTCCCGGACTTTCCGGAGTCACTCCTAGTGAAGCCAGGCTAAAAATTGTATGGTAGTCACTAGTACAGGCGCCCAAATCTTTCAAAAATATGTTGCTTGCCGACTTAACAAACTTTCCTAACTGGCTGACACCACTAGTAGTGGCCCCAAGCCAAGAAATGGCCTGGCGCCACTCCTAGTGGCGTCAAGAGGAATTTTGCCCTAGCGCCACTGCAACAGGCGCCAGGTCTATCCCATCTCTATAAATACAAAGCCTCTTCCAGCGTGAAAGGGGTCCGCAAACTCAGTCTAAAAAAACCTAATATTCGATATACAGAGCTCGTAGTTCCCCCTCAACCCTAGCTTCTCTAGGTTCTCCGAACCCTAGCTACCATACACCAAGCCCTAGTCTCCTATACACTCATACACACCCTTATACACTTATACACAAGCCTCCAACCCTCCATTAAAGACTTGGATTGCTATAACTCGAAGCTCTCAAAGACCAAGATAAAGATCTCGAAGACTAAAGCGAAGACCGAAGAAAAAGCAAGAAAGCAAGGCGCGTAAAGCAAAGTGAAATAAACAAGACAATGTAGGCTTTCTATTTAAATTTTCGCACTTCTCCCCTCTCTCTTCTCTCTCCTAACCCACTTGGGTATTCTCTATTTTAATCCCCCATCTCTTTCCCCCCCTTTCTTTGCATGCTTGAAATAAGGGGACTCCCGGTCCATGTGTAGGATTAGACTATTGGAGGGTCACCGTGTCCGGGGCTTTTTTTTAGCCTAACCGGAGACCACATGGGTTCGGCCCCCTTGATTATGTGGTGAAGCCTTAACCTTGTATGTTCATGACCCCAAATTTGCATTGTGCATATCATGATTCTTGCATTCTTCCAAAAGTCGTTCTCAAAGTCGTTTTCAAAATCGTTTTTAAACTTGTTTTCAAAATTGTATCAAAATCTTCTTTTTCAAAACTTGTTTTCAAATCACAATCCTAGGGTGATTCTAGCTTTTCCATGGCTAGGGTTGCTTTAGGAAAGCGCTATATTTAAAGTGACCCACATGGTCCATATTTTCAACTCCGTGTTGTTTTCAAAACCACTTTCTTAAAGTGGTACTAGCCTTCTTATGGATAGAGTCGCTTTAGAAAAGTGAGACTTTTTCATACTTTCCAAAAAACTCTATTTTCAAAAGTCTCTCTTTCAACATGCTTTCCAAAAACTCTTCCTCCCAAAATTGTTTTCAAAAACTCCCTCCACAAATTTATTTTTCAAAACTACCTTTTTCAACTCCTTTCCAAAACACTCTCCCCAAAATTCACTTTCTTAAAAACTCTTTCCAAAAAGCTCATTCCAAAATCTTGTTTCCAAAACTCTCTGAAAGTTTTACTTTCCAAAAACTTCCTAAAATTCTTTCCAAAATCTTCCTTCTAGAAACTCCCCTCTAGGATTCCCTTCTAAAAATCTTCGTTTCCAAAAACGCACTTTCCAAAAATTCCTTTTCTTGGTGCCCAAGTCAAGTCCTAGAGCTAACAATTAGGAAACCGTAATTTTCTTTCCAAAAACATGGTTTTCAAACTTGCCTTAAAATCTAGGTTTCAAAACCTTTTGTTTTCTACATCAAAACTATACATATTTCCAAAACCTATTTTCTACGTCAAAACTATACACTTCCACATCTAGGGTTTCTAAAAACTTCTTTTTCCAAATCCTAGTCAAATCAAATCTTCCCTCTAGAAAACCAAATCCAATTCTCCCGTTTAGGAAACAAGATCCAATCCTCCGTTTTTGGAAACAAAATCAAACCTTCTCTTTTAGAAACAAAATCCAATCCTTTCCTAATCCAAATCTTTTCTAATTCAACTCTTTCCTAATCATCTCCTTTCCCAAATCTTAAGTTTCCAAAACTTGAACATAAAAATCTTTCCTAAAATTTAAAACTCAACTTCCACATCTTTCCTAATTCAACCTTTCCCTAATTCTACCCCTTTTCAAATCTTAACTTTCCAAATCTAAGTCTTCAAATCTTTCCTAAACTCAAACCTTTCATAATCTCAAGATTTTCTAAAACTCGAACTTTAAAACTTTCTAAATCCTAAACTTTCTAAATTTGAAACTTTTAAACTTTAAAATTTTCTAAGTTCTAAACTTTCTTAAACTTCAAATCTTTCAAAGTCTAAACCTTCCCTCATTCCAACCTTTCTTAATTCCACATCCTTTCCAAACTTTAACTCCCAAATCTAGATTTTCAATCCTTCTAAAACTCAAACTTTGAATCTTCCAAAAATTCTAGAAGCTTTCTAAATTCAAATCTTTCCTAATTTAAAATCTTTCTAAAATTCAAATCTTTCCTAATTTAAAATCTTTCTAAAATTCTAAGCTTTCCAAATTCAAAACTTTCTTAACTTGAAACTCTCCAAATTCTAAACCTTTCTTAAACTAAACTTTTCCTAATTCAAAACATTTCTAAATTCAGCACTTTCCTATTTCAAAACCTTTCTTAAAATGAAAATTTCTTAATTTAAAACTGTCCTAAGTCAAAGCTTTCATAAGTTGAAACTTTCCTAAACCAAAACTTTCCTAAAATGAAACTTTCCTAAAATGACACTTTCCTAATTTGAACCTTTCCTAATTCGAACATTTCCTAAATCTAATCTTTCTAAATTTTCCAAGTCCAACATTCGAGTCAAATATTTCTTAAACCTCTAGTCTTTCCTAAATCCCATATTTCCTAATTCTGGGTTTCCTAAACCTCAATCTTTCCAAAGCAATTCCAAATTCCAAATTCCTATATTCTATTCTAAGTTCAAATCAAATCCTTCTTCAAATCAAAATCTCTTTTTTCAATCAAACCTTCTATTTTCTATCGAACTCTTGTTCGAACTACGACTGACCTGATTCCTCCAAAAGGATACGTAGACAACCCTCATGGGTGCGGTCATCGCATTTTTCAAATATCAAATTCCGTAACATTTTCAAATTTCTATTTCCATAATCTTTTTCAAATCTCCAATTCCATATTTGTTTCAAGTTTCCAATTCTAAAAATCTATTTTCAAATCTCTATTTTGAATTTCTAAAACTTTCCAATTTCAAATCTATCCTTTCAAATCTCTCTTCTAAAATCAAATTAAATTCTTCTTTTCAAATCTATTTCCAAATCAAGTCTCTTTCCTTGCACTTACATATCATGCATCATGTCTTTTTAAACATTATTTTCTAAAGTGGATAGGATTGAACATTGGTTAGTTGAAAACTCTCATAGGTGAATCTAGAGTAGATTGACATGTAGGTACCGAAAGGGTGGGGTAGGGTGATGGCTTAGTGCGTCTTCCCTACACGTAACCAACCTCCAAATCTAGAATCACTGTTTTCATAGACCAAAACGGAGTTATTTTCAAAAAAGGGCTAAATGTTTTTCAAAGGTTGCCAAACAACCTATTTTCTTAAAAACCCTCTCTTGAGGAGATATTTTCAAGATCGTTTTCCAAAACACTAAGTATAGTCTTCGGATTATTCTTAGTTTTTAGGTGGCCTAACTCACCTTAATCAAGTTAGATGGTGACTCCAAATCTTTTCTAAAAGCCTTTTATTCAAACCAATTTTAAATTCAAACCTAGTAGCACTCATTCTTCTGGAAGGGTGAGTTCTAATGAGAGAGTACAGTATTTTTTCCGCTTGTGTGTGTATTCCTCGAGTGCGAAAAATCTGGACGTGACACTTTTTGTGTTTTACCCTGTTCCCTATTCCCAATTTGAGAGAAAGAGGAAGACACAGAGTTAGTTTTTTTACAAAAATATTTTATTTATGCTTGCTATACTTTTTTTTATTTTGTTTTTATAAATGCACATGGAATTAGATGTCTGACTTATTTTGCATGTCCTACTTCTTTTCTTTTTTTTTTTAAACGTATGCACATGTTAGAAATACATTAACAGAATGACAAGGGGTGCTGTTAAACTTGTAGTTTTTGGAATGGTAACTCCTTCCTTTTTAGGGGGCCTGGCATCTCCGCTGGCTCAACCTTACCTTGATTGGATGATAGCACTTCGGACCTTTGTCAACCTTTTGATCGCCTTCAGCTCTTTGCCTTAGGGTTAGTGTATAGGATTATTGGGCTGAAACTCTCAACTCTCGGTGTTTTGGCAACAAATTACCTGACCTTTAGCAGGGCGATAAGCAGCTAGTCCTTTCAATCTGAGGAGACTTTGTTTAGGACCGTAATGTAGGCTAGGTTATGGGGTTTTCGAAACAATAGGATATAGAGGCCCAAATTCGATGTTGTTTTCAGTAGGGTTTAGATCCATACCGTCCTTGACTATTTTCTCCATAGGGCAAGCATCCTTCTTGGCTTTGGCAGCGTGTTCAGCTTATCTAGATCAAGCAATCCGTTTTCAATCAGAGGGGACTTTACTAGGGTTGTAATGTAGGCCATGGTTTTGGGGTTTTGCAAGAAAGGATAAATGCTCGAACCTATTGTTTCCATTGGGTTTCTGTGTAACTTGAGATCACCTTTAAATTTCCTTCCTACTTTTTAACATGACTTTCTTCTCTTTCGATATTCTTATTATGCCTTTGAAGATCACTCAATCATGATTTTCTTCAGGCCTTTCCTTAAAGGATTTTTTTTATTATTATTATTTTTAAGCCTCTTGCCCCTTGGCAACTCTTTTCCTTTGCTTTGTCCTTTCTTTTCTTTTGTGAAATGAATAATTCTTCGACCCTTTTTCCTTAGACCTTTTCTTTGGCAGTTCAATCTACCCAATATGGGCGGTGATCTTTAAGTTGGGATTTTTTTAAGAAAAGATATACGGCTCAATGGGTTTGGCAAAGGGTTTGCTTTTGACTGTATGGGAAATGAAATGGGGGCTTCTCTTCATTTTGAATTAGATTGCTTGACCTATAGAGCTTTCACTGATGTCCTAACATGATAAAAGATGGATACTATTTCTAGAGTTCTCAACTATTATTTGCCCCAATGTGGGGAGGACAATCTTGAATCGAGATTGATAAGGAAAATTTTTGCTTTTCACAAGGCACTAGGGGTTAAGCAAAGGGAATATGAGTACATTTATCTATTTATTTATTTATTTATTCTTTTATTTACATGTGGAGAAGTGAAAGATGGCTCCTCTTAATTTTGATAAACTGAACACACATCGCTTAGCTTCAGTGTCTCATAAGTGTTGCCTTTGGATAGTATCCTCACTCATCCTTATCCCCTCTCTCTCTGGAAAGCTGATCATTTGGTGAATGGTTAACTCATGCTATCATCCTTTCAAGTCGGACCATTCTGTAAGATACATCATGCCCCTTGCAGAGGAAGTAGTTACCATTCACAAGAGACATATAAGATAGCAGCAGTGAATAAAAGAACTATCATTCAATTATTATCGTCATTTTTATGAAAAGCATAAAGTTTTTAGCAGTTAAGAAAATGCAAACATCAATTTAGAGACAGGAAGTAAAAGGGATAGAAAGAAAGTGGGTAAAAACACCCCTCTCTTGTACGCTTTTGATGGGATTCCTTTTTTGGTAGGGCTTTGGGACAATGCCCACATCTTCGATGCTCCATTCGCAACCCAGATCCTCGGCTAAGGCGAGACAGGCAAAGGCTTCTTCTAGAACTCTAGGCATGTTGGCAGTGATAGTGTAGCTGGCAGCTTTATTGATCCCTTTGATGTCCTTAGTGGTGAACTCTTCCGAAAATAGCGTGGCTAACTCACCTCCTTCCAATTCGAATGGCTCTATTGGTGTCTTTGGTTCTTTTTGCTCCCAGACCAAATCTTCATAGCTGCATTCGATTATAGGCCAAGGAGTCTCTAGTAAATGACGCTCCGCCGCAGTATACTTTAGGTGTAGAAATTTAGCACCCCACCTATCAACAATCCCGTTTCAACAAGCTCTTCTTCTAGAAACACTGGCTTTTCAACTAGCCAATCAAAAGCATCAGGCACTTTATTGGGGTTATAGAGATAAATCAGGCATAGTGGGAGATCCTCCTCCCAGTCATCCTCTTCATTGGTCTCCCAATCGTCCTCATAACCTTCGGCTCTGAGCTCGTCGAAATCTCCCTCGCCTTCCATTTATATTAGTATCATGTTGACGGTGTGATCCGGTAGAGGGTTAGTGGTTACATTGGGGGTCGGAGTAGGTTGTACCTACTGCAGATCAATGGTCTTGTTGTCAATCAAGTCTTGAATTTTGTGCTTGAGAGCGAAGTAGTTTTCGTTGTAGTGCCCTTGGCCACCGGAATGGTATTCACATGTAAGGCCGGCATTAAAGGTCGAGTGCAGAGGGCTTGGCAACGGGCGAGCAGTTATGGGCTTCAGGATACTGTTCTTCAGCAAGTTTTGGTAGGCCTCAATTTGGGTGCAGGCTAAGGTGTCGAAGGTACGGTTGCGTCGAGCATGTCTATTAAAATTGGGTCGTGCTTTAGCGGGGCCATAGTTAGAGGTTGGAACAGGCATTGTTAAGGTGGGTAAGGGCAGGATAGGGTGTGATTATAGTGGCAGACGGTATTGAGGTGGTTGGCTGTGCAGGATGGCAGACACCTCACTTTCCTTCTTAATCGTGCCCCTTGTAGTAACCACCTTCTTGGCTATGTTGGCGGTATACTCTCCAGTCTTGGCATAGGAGTTCGTAATCCTCCCTATCTTGAGACTGTTTTCTATCATCTCCCCTTGCATGATTAGTTCAGAGAAGCTTTTTCCCATGCTTGTGCAAAGCTTCTCGTAGAATATACCCTGGAAAGTATGTATGAACAGTTGTACGTACTCCTTTTCTTCTAGTAGGGGATTGACTTGTGCAGTGGCCTCCCTCCATCTTAGGGCATATCCTTTAAAGTTTACCTTCTCACCCTTGCTCGTAGTCATCAAGGACCATCGGTTAGGGGTAAGATTAATATTGTGACGATATTGGGCTTTAAATGCATTGACCAGCTCGATCCAGGTTGTGATCTTCCTTAAGTCCCGACGAGCAAACCATTATAGAGCAGACTCGTGAGACTGTGTTGGAATAGCTGCATGAGGAGTTTCGAATCATTGCCATGACCACTTAGCGCTCCAACATAGAGACGAAGATGAGCAACGGGGTTACCAGTGCCGTCGTGCTTCTGGAAGTCAAGCATTTTGAACCTAGCAGGTCTTGGGTGGTCAGGGAAGGAACAGAGCTCATCATAGAAAGTGAACCCGTAAGTGTCGTGACCATGGAGACTTCGCAGTGAATCCTCTAGCCCTTAGATTTTCAAACTGAGAGGGTCTAGGGGGGCCTTCTTTACAGCAAGTGATAGAAATATGGTTTCCTCATCTTCCATGCTGATCCCTTTAGCATCTTCCTTATTTCTCCCAACACTATCAGACTGGAGCACGATCCTTGGATTAGTAGGTTCGGGGTCCTTTGATGAAGTCATGGATAATGATGGGAACACAACAGTATCCTTCATGGCCATAGTTTGAATGAGTTTGCGCATCTCATCCATCTTGGTCCTCATTTCGTTGACCTCCTCCCGAGAGACTTGAGAGGATTCTTCAAGGTTAGCAGCCATTAGTGATGCTCTTTGCCGGGTGATAATGGGATCCCTAGGTGGATGTTGCCCCTTCTTAGAAGCAATGTTGACTCAGTGCAGGGTGACCTCTATAAATGAAAAATAAAAAGGAAGAAAGAAAAAGACAAAAACACAAATTGCAAGTCAGTTTCTGGTTTTTAGAGAGCTTTATACAATGCATGTCCTAGGGTACCCCTCTTTTAGGGGGGGAAGCTAAGCATGATGTATTGGCTCACTTTTGGAGATAGGGGATTTGCCCCTGTATGCAGATACCTTACCGTCAAGTAGGAACCTTCAGCCATCTATGCATTTATTCTCAAAAGTAAAGAAGTACATTGAATTTTAGGTTTAAGATACAAAAGAATTGAAATACATTTCAACAGGGGGAAAAGGGGAACATTTTTCTTTGAACTTCCACCTATCTAGTTTTACAAAGGAAAAACCTAAACTACTCTTGAGTCTTCGGATTCGCCTTCTTTAGATTTGATGTCGAGGAGGTCGTTGAGAGACCTTGTTGATTGATTGCCCCTTGTCTTCTTGGCAACTCTATCTCTGTGAGTATAGAGAGATTGGGGCCCTTCTTATAGAATGGATTGGTATGCATGCCATGAGTCCTTAGGGTTACGTGGGAACCCTTAGGGTTTGGGTAGGTTTAATGCAAGGGAGAGTGACCTCGGTGTCACTCTCAATGGGTTGATCATATGCATGAGAATACAGTGACTCGAGTTACTTGGAACTCTTGTCGTGACATGGGATATTGAATACATGAGCAGGGATATGCAAAGAGTATAAGGAGAGAGAATGCAATAGCAAGGTAAACATATATGCATGAGCAGTTAAACAGGCATTATAACAGTATGAAAACAGTCATTATAACAATAAGGATAAATCGGTATAAATAAAAGTAAGAGCAATCGCTCTTTCCTCCATGGTTTTGAAAAACGGTGCGCGTGTCTTAAATTTAGCAAAGGTTTGGCTATGCAAGATGTCTATATGAGTATGAGGTTGAGGGTTGACTAATGCGTCCTAAAACGGCTCGGTCCCTGGACCTTCAAACCTAGGCCCATTCCCCGAGGTGGTGCCATGATCAGTTGGTGATCCGAGCGAAGGAACCATCAAGAGGCTGTAGACGAAGAAGCTGACATAGCATCTTACCCACAACCAATATATCGTTCCCTCTTTCTAACTAGAAAGGATATATCAGGGTAAAATGCAAGTATATAGAATGCAAGTGCACGTACAGTGTGTGTGTGATTTTCAAAAGCAAAGGAAAGAGCCCAACAATTCTCATTCATCTTGTTCATCACATTCATGCATGGCAGTTCATAAAATTTGAACACAAAGCGCACCTACAAAATAAAGATGCAAGAGTTAGTATGCGGATGGCAAACTTAATACAAGATAATATGAATAAATGCAAGTTTTTTTTTTTTTTTGTTTGAAAACAATTTTGAAAATTTGGTTTTGCAAATTTAAAGTGAATAAGATTGAACAAGTTAATTGAAGACTCTACATGGGTGAAGGGTAAAAAGACATGACTAACGGCCTAGCCCTGTAAGTGTCCCCAGTGGAGTCACCAGCTGTCGCGCCCAGATTTTTCGCACTCGAGGAATACACACACAAGCGGAAAAAACAAAGTACTCTCTCGTTAGAACTCACCCTCCTAGAAGAATGAGTGCGACTAGGTTTGAATTGAAAATAGATTTGAATAAAGGGCTTTTAGAAAAGATTTAGAATCGCCATCTAACTTGATTAAGGTGAGTTAGGTTACCTAAAAACTAAGCATAATCCGAAAACTACACTTAGGGTTTTGGAAAATGATTTTGAAAATATCTCCTTAAGAGAGGGTTTTTTAAGAAAACAGGTTGTTTAGCAACCCTTAGAAAACATTTAAGCCCTTTTTGAAAAATAACTTCTTTTGGTCGTTGAAAACAGTGACTCTAGGTTTGGAGGTTGGTTACGTGTAGGGAAGACGCACTAAGCCATCACCCTACCTCACCCTTTCGGTACCTACATATCTATTTACCCTAAATTCACCTATGAGAGTTTTCAACTAACAACTGTTCAATCCTATCCACTTTAGAAAACAATGTTTAAAAAGTATGATACATGATATGCAAGGGTAAGAAAAGAGAGTTGGAAAATAGATTTGGAAAAAAAATTGATTTGAAAAGAGTTATGGAATTGGAAACTTGAAAAATGTTGTGGAAATAGAAGTTAAATAAATGTTGTGACCGCACCCCTGAGGGTTGTCTACGTATCCTTTTAGAGGAATTAGGTCAATCGTAGTTCGGACAAGAGTCCAATTGAAAATAGAAGAGTTGATTCGAAAAAGGATTTGATTTGAACTTAGAATAGAAGATTGGAAATTGGAGTTTAGAATTTTGGAATTGAGAAGATTGGATTTTGATTTGGAAATATAGAATTTGGAAGAAAATTTTAGACTTGTTTTGGAAAGATGAAGGTTTAGGAAACCTAGACTTAGGAGCTTAGAAAAGAAAGATTGGATTTATGAAATACTCAAATTAGAAAAGTTTTGAAAAAGGAAAGGTTTCACTTTAGGAAATTTTTGATTTAGGAAGTTTTAACTTAAGAAAGTTTTGAATTTAGAAAGTTTTCGAAATAGGAAAGTTTTGAATTTGGAATGTTTTGAAATAGAGAAGTTTTGAAAGTAAGAAAGTTTTAGATTTGGAAAGATTTGAATTTTAGGAAAGTTTAGAATTTAGAAAGTTTAGAAAGATTTAACTTAAGAAAGTTTTGAATTTAGAAAGCTTTGGATTTGGAAAGATTTGAAATTTAAAAAGTTTAGAATTTAGAAAGTTTTAGAGTTTGAGTTTAGAAAATCTTGAGATTAGGAATGGTTTGAGTTTAAGAAAGATTCGGAAACTTAAATTTGGAAAGTTAAGATTTGAAAAGGAATAGAATTAGGAAAGGGTTGAATTAGAAAAGATGTGGAAGTTGAGTTTTAAAATTTAGGAAAGATTTTTATGTTTAAGTTTTCGAAACTTAAGATTTAGAAAAGTAGAAGATTATGAAGGATTTGAATTAGGAAAGATTTGGACTAGGAATGGTTAAGATTCCTATTTCCTAAAACAAAGAATTGGATTTTGTTCCTGAAAAAAAGAGATGTTTTGATTTTGTTTCCAAAAACGGAGGATAGGGTCTAGTTTTCTAAACGGGAAGATTGGATTTGGTTTCCTAAAGGGAAAATTGGATTTGGCATGGATTTGGGTAGGGAAGTTTTAGAAAGCCTAAATTTGGAAAACTATAGTTTTGATGTAGAAAATATGTATAGTTTGGATATAAAACGGGAGATTTTGGAAACCTAGGTTTTAAGGTAAGTTTGAAAATCATATCTTTGGGAAGGAAAAGTAGGGTTTCCTAATTGTGGTTCTAGGGCTAGACTTGGGCAGCAAGAAAAGGAATTTTTGGAAAGTGAGTTTTTTGAAAACGAAGATTTTGGAGGAAGATTCTAAAGAGGTGTTTTTAGAAAATGTGTTTTGAAAAGAATGTTAGGAAGGAAGTTTTTGGAAAGTAAAACTTTGAGAGAGTTTTGAAAACAAGATTTTGGAAGAAGCTTTTTGGAAAGAGTTTATAGGAAAGCGAATTTTGAGGAGAGTGTTTTGGGAAGGAGTTTGAAAAGAGAAGTTTTGGAAAATAGATTTTTGGAGAGAGTTTTTAGAAAACAATTTTGGAAAGGAATTCAAAGAGAGTTTATGGAAAACATGTTAGAAAAGAGATTTTTAGGACGAGATTTTTGAGAAGAGATTTTGGAATGTATATAAAATATCTCACTTTCCTAAAGCGATTCTAACCATAAGAGAGCTAGAACCACTTTAGGATAGTGGTTTTGAAAATAACAAGATTTGAAAATATGGACCATGAAAGTCACTTTAAATGTAACACTTTCCTAAAGCAATTCTAGACATGGAAAAGCTAGAATCACCTTAGGATTGTGATTTTGAAAACAAGTTTTTGAAAAAGGAGATTTTGATGCAATTTTGAAAACAAGTTTAATGCAAGCTTTGAAAATGAGTTTGAAAACGATTTTTGGAAGAATGCAAGATAATGATATACACAATGCAAATTGGGGTCGTGAACATACAAGGTTAAGGCTTCACCACATAATCATGGGGGCCGAACCCACGTGGTCTCCGATTAGACTAAAAGAAAGCCCTCGACACAGTGACCCTCCAATAGTCTAATCCTACACATGGACCGAGAATCCCCTTATTTCAAGCATGCAAAGAAAGGGGGGAAGAAGATGGGGGATTAAAATAGAGAAAACCCAAGTGGGTTACGAGGGAGAAGAGAGAGGAGAAAGTGCAGAAACTTAAAGAGAAAACCTATCGTATGTCTTGTTTATTTCTCTTGGCTTTGTATGCCTTACTTTTCTTTGGTCCTCGCCTCACTTCAGTCTTCAAGGGCTTCTCTTTGATCTTCAAAGCTTGTAGTTCCAGCAATCCAAGTCTTCAATGGAGGGTTGGAGGCTAGTGTGTAAGTGTATAGGGGTATGTCTGAGTGTATAGGAGGCTAGGGTTTGGAAAACCTAAAGGAGCTAGGGTTTAGGGAAGCTATGAGCTCTGTATATCGAAATTAGGGTTTTCAGACTGAGTTTGTGGACCCCTATCACGCTGGAGGAGGCTCTGTATTTATAGAGATAGGATAGACCTGGCGCCTATTGCAGTGGCGCCAGGCCAAATTTTGGTCTTGGCACCACTAGGAGTGGCGCCAGGCCATTTCTTGGCTTGGTGCCACTACTAGTGGCGTCATCCAGTTAGAAAAGTTTGTAAGTCAGCAAGTAACGTATCTTGAGAAGATTTGGGCGCCTGTAATAGTGATTACCATGCAATGTTTAGCCTGGCTTCACTAGGAGTGACTCCGGAAAGTTCGGAAAGGATTTAAGGGATCAGGAATGGCCTGAAAGGCTGGAAAAAGGGAAAGAACACTTAGAATAGCATCCTGGAGGTATTTGACTTGAAAAATGAGGACATGATGTGTCGGAAGGATTAACTGGGCCGTTAGGGGCAAAATGGTCAACCAGGCCGAAAAGCTGTCAGGATGGACTCGGAATGTCCTGGAAAAAGACTTGAGATTTGGGGACATTATTTAGAATATTCCCAAAGGTTGCCAGTTTGATACCCAGAGCCGGTGTGGTCGGAAAAAGTGACTGGCCCACTACGGGCAAAACGATCATTTTGCATCGGGTTTGCTGGAACTGACTCGGAATGAGCCAGAAAGGTAAAGAAAGGTTAAGAATACTGTAGGAGGCATTCTCGGAAAGTTACCGGTTTGATACCTAGGGCCGGTGTGGTTCCCAAGGCGTTCGGATGCCTAGGGGCAAAATGGTCATCTTAACCGAAAAGTCTCGGAACTGACCCGAAACGGACTTGAGGGCACCTAATCATGCCGGATCATCTCTGGGATGATCTAGAAAGGTGGACTTGTCGTTCTGAGGGCTTAGGTGTGCACCCGAGAAACGTGTAGAAAAATGGCCCTAGGGGCAGTTTGGTCATTTTTCACCGAAGTGGGCTAGCAGGCATTGGTGTTGACCTTGGTTTGAGTATTTCCGCCACTCTGACGATGGTCGCGTGATATAGGGGTTTGTTGGCAATTTTCTAAATCGACCTGTTTGCGAGTATTTCTGCTACTCTGACGGTTCACGATTATTCCCGAGACTCCCTGATCTCGTGAAGCTGCTAAAGGGAATTAGCACCTGAGAATCAACTTTCTCGAAAGGCGTGCCTAAACGGACATTTCTACATTGGCGGGCTAGCAGGCGCCAAAGGTGGACCGTTCTACCATCTAGGGGACTTGGAGACTCGTCCCGGTCGACAGGTTTGAAGGGACTTTCTTCAAAAAATGTGTCGGACCGTCTCAAGGAATCAACTGTCTCAAGAGAGGGATTGGAATTGGAATTGGACTTGGAAAGGGGACTCACCATCTTCAGAAAGACGTGCCTGATTTGGAATTGGGAAGGGGACTTAACGTCTTTGGAATGACGCGCCTAATTTGGAATTGGAAAGGGGACTTATCGTCTTCGGAAAGACGCGCCTGATTTGGAATTGGAAAGGGGACTTACCGTCTTTGAAAAGACGTGCCTAATTTAGAATTAGAAAGGGGACTTACCGTCTTTGGAAAGACTTACCTGATGGGATTAGAACGAATGATGCCCCCACGGGCATTTTGGTCATTTTGCCTCTAGCGAAGAGATGAATTGACGGGATTAGACTTAGAAAGTTGATTTGACTCGAAATATGCCCACATTGACTTGAACACAAGTCTGGACGGAGTGGAGACCGCCGAGCGGTCAAAAATGGGGTGCTTACAACCTAGAGTATGCTTAATTATGTTTTTTTAGCTCTAATTTGTTTCTAACTTAGGTTGTTGTATGTAAACAGAAATCTATGCTTAACAATGACGAAATTGGGCAAAAATAAAAATAGTCGTTCGAACGATTACATAGGGTGTTCGAACACATGATGTCAGCACACGTTAGCCGTTCAAACGGTGAAGCTTAGCATTCGAACAGTGTGCAAGGGCATTCAAATGGTGTGTCAAACTGTTCTCCCCGTCAGAAATTACTAAGGCTTGTTTTCACTGTCTGAATCATGCTAGAAGCCCGTTAGAGAGAGTCAGAGAGCTGTTCACCCCGTCAAAAGGGCGCCCGATGCCTGTTCAAACAAGCATTTGAACAGTGGTCAAATCCGTTCAAATGGTTCACAGAAACTGCATATTTTGAGCCTATAAAAGCTGGGACTGAGGCCTGTTTTAAGGAGTTCTTTTGAGTAGTTAGTTTTTACGAGTTTTGGAGTTCCTTTGAGAGATTTAGGAGTAAATTAGAGTAAAACTTTACAAAGTTTTCATAGTTTTTCAATTCCTGTAATCAGATTCAACAGGTTTCATAGTTTTTTCCACTCCTACAATTAGATTCTCAGTCTTTTAATAAATATATATACATGTTTTGCGTATTTATTATGGTGATGAGTAGCTAAATCACATCTTGGGATCAATTGTGAAGATTAATTGAAGATCTCAAATGAGCAATGGAGGTAACTAGGGTTTCAATGATTTTATCATTTTCTTCTTAATTCTTTGGGGTCAAACCCTAGATAATTATGAAACTTAAATATTTGATTATGCTTGGTAATATTTTATACAAATCCTAGTTTGATATATTTATTGCACAAGTCAATGGTATGCATTTATGATTCTAAACCTGATTTATTCTAGATTTAATTATTAAAGAATAGAAGTTTTTATCGCTAAGTCTTCTGAATCAAAGACTCATGATACAGTAAATGATTTGAGTTATCAAAAATCTCTATTGGAATTTTGGATGAAGCAATTGATTACAACAATTGGTTTTCAGACTTTTTTTTTTATTAATTCAAAATCATTTTCTATAGGTTAGTTTTGTTAAAACATTCTATATTCCAAAATTATTTTATTTTTATTTTTATTGGAGTGTTTTCCTGCAACTTCTGAATCAAGGTAAGTTTTTCTAAGTATGCTAACCCTCCTCCTAGTGGACTGGACCCCAAACTTACCGAGTTATACTGCTTTACCATCTTATGTTTAGGATTATCTGAGGATCTTTCCAAAGACACTGGTTGGTGCAAATCAAATTTTGGCACTATTACTAGGGAAGCTTTGGCAATTAGCGTTGGAGGGTGAATCTTAGAGATTTAATTCTGACAGAAGCACTTCACCATCATTATAAAATCATGAGGAAACTCAATAGCTCGCTTAGGTAACTTCGTTTCTTCTTTTATTTTTGAGCAATTATTTTTTCGTTATTATTATTATTTTTATTTTTTATTGTGGTTGGAGTGGTGCTTTTTGCTAATTAGTGGTACATTTTGCGAAGATTTGGAGAATAGGTTGGTTTGAAATTGTTAAATTGGTGGTTTGTTATGTGAAGATTTGGAGGTTAAATTAGTATTATTTATGGATAATTATTTGAGCATGCATGGTATGAGGGTTATGCCTGCAACCCCTTGTCGATTAATGAGAGACTACATAAATGCTGCTAAGCCAGACCCCTACTTACAACTGGCACAACCACCGAACTCTTATCCACCTACCTACCAATTTGGGTGGTGCTCTCAAGCTCTATCCCGATACTATGAACCACCACCTCCTTCACCTTACAACTACACACCCTACACACCTCATGTAGAGAGCCAAGAGACATACTTATGCAATATATGCACTATCAAACAAATGTGTACTCTAGGTCTGATGAAACTCTAGAATAATGGGAGAGAGCTCGAGAACAAGAAGAGAGAGCTATAGAACAACGGTATAACACTTGAGAATAACAAATGGATTGGGCTCTTAGTGAAATATAAAGGGACATGGCTATTTTAATACAACTCTTAGGTGTTTAAAAGGATCATAAGTGTTTGGCCCAACCATAACCCATCTTTGAATATCATAAACAAGAGGCCAAAACCAACTTCAACCTTTCTCATCCTAGTGACCAAGACCAATCCATCACCAACCCTAAAAGTGAGACAATTATAGAGGAAACCATACTTCCCATGGTATCTGAACTAAAGAAAGAAGTTCTTAGGGTGGATGAGAATGAGGATGTGGATAAAGAAGAGAAAACCATCCTTCCTAAGGTGTTTGAACTAAGGGAAGAATTTTCTAGGGTGGATGAGAATGAGGATGTGGATAAAGAAGAGATAATTATCCTTCCCAAGGTGTCTGAACCATGGAAAGTAGTACCTAAAGAAAAGGTGAGGGAGGAAGAAAAAAAAGGAGGGTGAGAGAAATGAGCTTGAGAAAGAGAAACCAAAGACCGAGGACCGAGGACTCCATGCAAGAAATGAGTGAGTTTAAAGGAGAAAGAATAGAGATTTTCTGAAAATTCTATGATCTTTTTGATCCTTTTGTACTACATTGTTATATTCTTGAGTTCAACATAAATGATGCACTTGTTTATTATCATGGTTGTTTGAACTCTTTCAACGTTTCACGAGTCAATATTTGGGATAATAGCAAATTTTTTCTATGTGGTATTGGGTAATCTTCTCTCAAATTTTGGTAGTAGTAGGAGTAGCTAGTAGATTTTTATTTTATTTTTTTAAAGATTTTTAGTTCTATAGATTCTTTTTCCTAGTTAGGGGAAGGGGGTGTTCTTTGGCCTCCTGTTTTGTTCCTTCTTCCCCATTTCTTGTTTATTTGGCATTTGTTTTCATGCATTGATGACATTATATAATTTTAGTTTGTTTGTTTTTTTTTTTTTTGTGGGGGAGGGGGGGGGGGGGGGGGGGGGGGGGGGGGTGAGAATTATTGGTGGTATGTGTGTTTTTATTTTGGTCTCTAAATTTTATTATTATATTATATATCTTGTTATATACATCAAACTGTATTATGCTTTATTGAAAAGTCTCAGGTGTTAGGTCATATTGACTATCTTTTCACCACTTGAGTTCTTCTGTAAAGATTTGCATATCATATAGTTTGAGTATTACGGCTTGTACTTTTGACACACTTTCTCATATATTTCTTGATTAGTGATTATTGAATGTGTTGAAGAGGATTTTGTGAGAACCATATCTATATTCATGTTCATGCAATCTTTGATTTGAGGACGATTAAAGTATTTGACTAAACTTGTGCTTAATTGTTAATTTACTTTCTTATCATGATGCACTGCAAGTTTTTGTCATGAACACATTATAAGAGGGAGATTATATCATTATGCACTATCATGCTATCTAACATACTATGTTGATATTTTGTGCATGCATATCCTTAAAGGATGGAGATTTTACCTTGTAAACTTTGGAGTTAACTTTTTGCTTTTCAGAGTGGATGTACATTTACTCAAGGATACTTTATTCATCTTATATTATTTCAATAGATTCATTATACTTTGTTTTGATTCATATGTTGGGGTAATGATTGAGGTTAATGACACTTATACCTTTTTGAATTTCAAACTTGATATAATTCGTATATGTTTTTATGCCATTCTATTCTTCTTGAAGCCATAATTTAGGAATTCTTTTTCTTGAACCTTTTATATATCATTATTGACAAAGCCAATTCATTGTTAAAATATTTTCCGTGAAAGAGGTATGATCATTGGGCTAGTAAGAGCTTGAAAAGAAAGAGATGATGTATTTGCATTGGAAAAGAAAAAAAAGAGAAGAAGAAAAATCATTGTCGAGAAGAAATAGCAAGTGAGAAGACAAGTAGAAAAAAGTATTGTTATGTGAATTGGGAAGTGAAAGTATTGATCATTATATACCTTAATCACACATGTTTTGAGTATTTTACCCTTTCTCTCTCCATGTCAATTCTTTGATTATTACTTTAACTATGGATATCATTTCATGGAGCTATGCCAAGTCGTATACATTTAACTCTTTGCGATTTTTACTATTTGATTACTGTTATTGCATGTCTTATACATTTATTCTTCTGATGAGCTTTCCATTGAGAGACCCATGTGTTCATGTTTTTATGAGTGCATGCCTGATAAGGCTTGGATCAAAGCGTAAAGGATGTGATTGTATGAGATTGATACATTTGAGTTATATTGCATTGCTAATACATTCTAATATGAATCTTTCTTATGAGCTTTTATGCATTAACCTTGCTTGATTCATGAAATAGGGTGAATTGACGATTATCTTGAGCAAGTTATTGTTTGCTTCAATTGCCTTTTTATCTTTGATTATTTGACATGAATAGATGTTTGTGGATACCATTATTGGAAACCCTCACGAGACGCCACTCGTTCACTAGGGGTAACCTAGGAGTTTAAAGACTTGGTGCATATGCTAAATGCACTTGTAACTCCCACGAAAGTAGAGATATATTTTAGTTGTTAGTATTTTGTAAGGGACTAGCAAAAAGTTAGTTAGGGTGTGTGATTGTACTTTAAAAGTGCAATCTATATGCCTTAATTGGTTCTTTGTTAGACCTAGAGTAGGATTAATTATGTTATTTTAGCTCTAATTTGTTTCTAATTTAGTTTGTTGAATGTAAACAGTAATCCATGCTTAAAAAAGATGAACTTGGGCGAAAACAAAAATAGATGTTTGAACAGTTACATAGGGTGTTTGAACGCATGACGTCAGCACATGTCAGCCATTTAAATGGTGGAGCTTAGCATTTGAACAGTGCACAAGGGCATTCGAACAGTGCGTTAAACAGTTCTCCCCGTCAGAAAGTACTGAGGCTTGTTCTCACCATCCGAATCAGGTCAAAAGCCCATTAGAAAGATTCAGAGAGTTGTTCACCCTGTCAGAAGCGTATTTGAACAGTTTGCGAAAACTGTATATTTTGAGCCTATAAAAGCTGTGACTGAGGCTATTTTAAGGAGTTCTTTTAAGTAGTAAGTTTTTACAAGTTTTAGGGTTCCTTTAAGAGTATATTAGAGTAGAACTTTACAAAGTTTTGATAGTCCTTCAATTCTTATAATCAAATTTAACAGCTTTTTATAATTTTTCAATCCCTGCAACTAGATTCACAGTCTTTAAATAAGTTTATATACATTTTTTGCATATCTATTATGGTGATAAGTAGCCAAATCCAATCTTGGGATCAATTGTGAAGATCGATTGAAAATCTCAGGTGAACAATAGAGGTAACCAGGGTTTCAATGATTTTATCTTCTTCTTCTTAATTCTTTGGAGTCAACCCCTAGATATTTATGAAAACTTAGATGTTTAATTATATTTGGTAATATTTATGTACAAACCCTAGTTTGATATATTTATTACATAAGTCGATGGTATGCATCTATAATTCAAAACCTGATTTATTCTATATTTGATTGTTAGAGAATAAAAGTTTTTTATCGCTAAATCTTCTGAACCAAAGACTCACGACGCAGTCAATAATTTGAGTTAACAAAAACCTACACTAGAATTCTGGGTGAAGCAATTGATTAGAATAATTGGTTTCGACACTTCCTTTTATTAATTCAAAATCATTTTTAAGAGTTTAGTTTAGTTAAATCATTCTCTATTCCAAAACTATGTTCTTTTTATTTTTATTGGAGTGTTTTCCTGGGACTTCTAAATCAATGTATGTTTTCTTGAATGTGCTAACCCTCTTCCCTGTGGACTCGACCCCAAACTTATTGGGTTATATTGCTTTGCCATCCTACACTTGGGATTATCTAAAGATCTTTCCAAAGACACTGTTTGGTGCAAGCCGCTTGGCGAACCTTGCCTCAAGAAACAGAGAAGGACTCTGTAGAAGAACAATTTCACTAGACTCTCGATAGACGTTGCGGCCACGAGATTCGCGAAAGTTTAGTCTTGGGAAGCATGCCGCTTTAGGTTTTAACCTACTTATAAAAGAGGCACACCTTCCTAAGTTTCTCACGTGAGCAGCCACTAATAGAATACTTCTAAAGAGTTCTCTAAAGATCCTAGATGCTCATAATTAAATTTTATCACCAAACAATCTTCATCACCATTGAAGAGAGTTGACGTGTTTGAGACGCGAAATCTGTACTAAGGGGATCTATACACAGTAACGGTGTATCGAGGAGTCAATCAAGTTCAAGGCAATCAAGTAATTGAGGAGTCGATTGGGAATTGGGTTGTAAGTGACCTTGTAACCATTTGACATTGGTTTTAGTTCACGATCTTTGTCCAGTGAAATGGACTCGTGAATTTTTTCCAATTTGGGTTTTCTCGGCAAAAATATCGTGTGTCAATGGCTTGATTAGTTTTTCTTAATTTATCATTGACGTACGTTGTGACTGCAAGTAGCCATTTTCATATCTATCATAGTATTACATTAATACCAATCCTTTAGCAAAGCTATTGACAAGACAAGGTTTTTCAATTAGTATATAAGCAGGACACTCAAAAATATTTTTGATTTTTGAAAGAGTGAGACCTATTTGTCTAAAGTCATAGATTTTCCAAAGGAAGCTAGTTCAACTGCTAGACCTCCATTACTTGATGGAACTAACTACCCCTACTGGAAATCAAAGATGAGAGATTTTCTTAAATCAATTGATGAACGGGTTTGGCTTGCTGTTATGAATGGCTAGAGTCCATCCACGTTTGCATTTGGTGAAATAATGATTTTAAAAACATCAAATCAATGGGATAAAATTGATTTTGAAAATTGTGGGTGGAATAGTAAAGCCATAAATTCTATCTATAACGGTGTCAGAGCTGAGGAGTTTCACAAATTTCCAACTATGAAATAGCTAACGAGGTATAGGATATTTTACAGATTACTTATGAAGGTACTACATCTATAAAGATAGTCAAACTTCAGCGATTGACTACTACTATTAAAACTTCGAGAATGAAAGACGATAAAAATTTTGATCAATTTTATGTCAAACTCAGTGATATTATCAACTCAAATTTGAACCTTGGTTAACAAATCTCTCCATCTAAAATTGTTTGAAAATTTTTGAGGTCTTTACTGGAGAAATTTCAAGCAAAGGTTACGGCAATTAAAAAAAGTAGGGATGTTAACTCCATAAAAGTTGAGGATTTGGTTGGTTCCATACAAAATTTTGAAGCCAATTTTTGCCAACCTAAAAGGAACAAAGGAATTGCCCTTATTTCCATTAAGAAAAATGTGGATGAAGCTAGTGATAGCAACTTTGAATGGGTCCCATAGATATGCCTTTGTTTATCAAAAAATTTAGAAAATTTTTTAATAAACAACAACAAAGTCAAGCTTCCTCTTTTGATAAATCAAAAGGAAAATATTTTGACAAGATCGAGTTTGTAAGGAAACCATTTGATAAGTCCGGTCAAAAATAATTTTTTAAATGTCATGGCTAGCACACATTGCACAAGATTGTTCAAACAAGAAGAAGAATAAGGGAAACAAAGTTTTGACTGTCACAAGGAGTGATTTCGAGAAAGAAGAAGAGTATGGCAAGGAGAATGGTTACAAGAACTCGACAATTTTTGTAGCTTTTGCCTCTGAGATAATTGAATCTTCATCAAAACTCCAATAAGGTGAAAAGTCCGATGAGTCTGATGGTACTGTAGGTTCTCCTAAGGAAGAGGAGGGAAAATCTGATGATGAAGATAAGAGTGAACTTCAGTTGGCAAATGATCAACTTTACAAGTAATATTACAAATTGATTAAGGTAAATGTCAAACTAGGAACTAAATTGAAAAAAGTATTGGATGAAGTTGAAACTCCAAAAAGGAAAACATTTGTTGTGCCCCAGTTTTTAACTAAGCCCTCTTGGCTCAGGAAAAAGCATGGTACTCTCTCGTTAGAACTCATCCTCCTAGAAGAGCGAGTGTGACTAGGTTTGACCATAAAATTGATTTGAATAAGGGCTTTTGAAAAAAATTTTGGAGTCGCCACCTAATATAGTTAAAGATGTGTTAGGTCACATAAAACTAAGTATAATTAGAAGACTAAACTTAGGTTTTTCAAAATCATTTTGAAAATGTCCTTCCTAGGACGGTTTTTGGAAAATAGGTATTTAGCAACTTTTTAAAACCCTTTTAAACATGACTCCAAATTGGTCTGGTGAAAACAGTGATTTTAGGTTCAGAGGTTGGTTATGTGTCAGGAAAACATCCTAAGATCATTGCCCAATCCTGCCCTTTCGGTACCTACATTTCTAATCACCCTTGGTTCACTCACTTGAATAATCGATTATTAATGCACACTTGATATCTACTTTGGAATATTGAAAAATGGGTTTGGACATCCCTTTTTTGGATGAATGATGTATGATGCATGTTTAGAAAAAGTTGTTTGAAAATATGAAAGTTCTGAAGAGATTTGAGATGGGAATTTTGAATTGATAAAAACTTTTGAAAAGGGGACTTGGGTTGAAATAAAGGTTAAGACCACACCATTTTAGGTTGCCTACATATCTCATTTGGCGAGAATCAGGTTATTCATAGTTCGGGCTAGTGCCCGATAGAAAATAGGTGCATTAAGACCATTGGAAGACACATTGGTGCCTAGTTTTGAAAAAATAAGCACATTTGGGCCCTTGGGAACTTTGAAGATGCATTGAGGTCTTTGAAAAGTTTTGAAGATACTTTGAGGTCTTTGAAAAGAGAAAACTTGAAAGTTTAGAAAGATACCTTTGAAGTATGACTTGAGATGTTTGAAGTATTTTTAAAATTGGGATTGAAGATGATTTAAAGGTTTTTGGAATGAACTCAAGAGAGTTTTGGAAGTGCTTTGAAACAACTCAAGGGAGATTTTAGAAAGGTTTTAAAATAACTCAAGGGAGTTTTGAAATCTTTTGAAGTCTTGTTTTGAAAACTTTGGAGGGAATGTTTGGATTAGAAATGCTCTCGTGGACTTGTCTTCGATAAACTTTTGAAAGTAGTTTTTGAATACCTTATAAAAGGTATATTTAATGTTTTATCACCTTTAGGAGGTTAGTCATTAAAGAACTAAACCTCTTTAGGGTTATGAGTTTTGAAAACGGTTTTAGAAAAAGGGCTAGAGACTTCCCTTTTGGTTTTTAAAACTTTAGGGTTATAGAACCCTTCTTGAATATCTCATTTATACTTGAACAATCTTAACCATAGAAGTATTAGAGTTGCTTCAAGAATATGATGTTTGAAAATTATTTTTGAAAAGAGCTTTTGAAAACATTTAGAGTTTTGGAACCCTAATATAGACAACCTTGGAGGTTGTATTTAATGTATCACCTTCCCTTGGAATCCCTAACTATAAAGGGTTAAGGACACTTTAGGGTTGTGAGCTTTTGAAAATATTTTGAAAATAGTATTTGGTAAATGTTAAGTGTCTAGCCATTTTATTTAAGACAAGTTTAAGAGAACTTTTGGGAACATTTTGAAGATAGAGTATGGAAGTATTTGAAAAGATTTTGGAGCTTATTTTTGAAATGTCACGAGAGTAGGATATTTTTGAAAGTACGCTATGACAAAGGGTTTGAATTAAAAGATCATTTGAAAATGGGTCTTTGAATTGGAACCTTGAAGCTTACTAACCTTGGTTGGGATGATCTAAGGTTAACTAACTCAGGTTAGGTTAACCTAGGATTGGACAACCAAGGTTAGGTTGGACTAGGGTTGGATTGACCTAGGATTAACTAACTAGAGTTAGGTTAACCTAGGGTTAAGGTGACCTAGGGTAGCTAACTTGGGTTAGGTTAACGTAAGGTTGAAAAACTAGAGTCAAGTTAACCTGGGGTTGGAAGGTAGTTTTGAATTAGGGTGGGCCTAGTGATTTTGGAAAGGTGGTTTTGAACTAGGCTTTGGATCTAGTGGTTCTAAAATATGGTTTTGAAACTAGGGTTTTGCCCCAGTAGTTTTTGAAAGGTGGTTTTGATCTAGGGTTTGAACCTAGTGGTTTTAAAAAGTAGTTTTATGCATAAAACTTGAACGGGTATTTTGAAAACTATTTTTATGAAAACCACTCAAGTGAGAGTTGGGTTCATATAGTTGGGTATTTGGAAACCACTCAAGAGAGAGTTGCCTTACAACCATTATAACCACTATCTCAAGAGAGTGAAATTTTTGAAAATCAATATATACAAGGTAGTTTTGAAAACTTCTTTGATTGAAAACTAAAGAGAATGAACCTTTGAAAATTATTTTTTGGAAAATAGGTTTTGCAAAACTACTTTTAAGATATTGAAACCTACTCCAAAGAATAAGAGTTCATATAGTTGATTTGAGGAAAATCACTCCGAAGAGGACTCCATGGGACCATTCTAACCACAATATTAAAGAAAGCAAAACTTCAACAAATAAAGATGAAAATAGTAGTTTTGAAAAATTATTTTTATGCAAATTAAAGAAAATGAACTTTTGAGAACCTTTTTTCAAGGGGGTTGTTTCGAAAACCAATTTTGGAGTGTAGAAAATCACTCAAATGAGCTAGGTTCCTATGGTCAATAAATGAGAAGACCACTCAAGGGAGGGCTCCATGTGGACCATTTCAACCACAAAACTCAAGAGAGCAAAACTTTGAAAATCAAAGTGAAATACAAGGTGAAAACCATTGTAATGTAACTTGAAGGTAGTAAAATGCAACGATACAAAATGAGGTCAAGTGACTTGAGAAGGGTACTCTAGGATGTGGAAATTAAGAGTTTGACCAAGGCTTTATAGAACCAACACTTAGAACCATTTTTCGGAAAACACTTGAATATGAAATTTGAAAATGACATAGAAATAGAGATAGTGAATGTTTTTTGAAAAATGATGATGAACATGAAAATGGAGCCACGCATGCAAAATATGAACATGATAACCATGTGTAAAAGAGGGGTCACGAAATCATACAAGGCTAGAGGTCACACCCAATGGTAAGGTACTTTAAGGCCATACCATCATAGAGTAGGCTTGTGAGAGATCCCCCTACACAGTGGTTCTTACAAGCTTTTCTCTAGACATGACCTAGGAGCTCATTTATTTCAAGCATGCAAGAAGAGGGGGTAGCAGATGGGGGTTAAAAGATAAGAGTAGTCCAAGTGGACTAGGAGGGAGAAAAGAGAAGTGGGAAGACGTAAATCAAAAGCGAATACCACCTTTTTCTTTAAACCACTTTTAAGCTTCCATGGATGATTTGTCTTGAACTTGAATGGTCTTGGAGAGGCTTGAAGGGGCTAGAAATGGCTATTATATGGCATTGGAAGCTTTATAGATGAAGTGTATAGGCTAGAGAAAGGTTGAATCAACTTAGGTGCTTGGAAGGTGAGGTGTATAGAGAATTTTGGAGTTCTAAGGCTATTTTTGCACAGCTTCATTACTGTTTTTTATTCAAGAATATGTAGAGGAGGAGGCCTGTATTTATAGGCAAACTGCTGAGAGCTGGCGCATATGCTACATACGACCTAGGCAATTTTTGTCCTAGCGCATGTAGCACATACACCAGTACTATTCCATTGGTTGAATTCCACGTGGCACACTCTGTACTGACTCAACTTAGGAAGCAAGCAAAGTTTTGATCAATCTAATCACAATCTAGGTGCATGTAGCATACACTCGACTGCCAGAAATTTTCGTGTTAACTTTACCTCGATAATTATGCAATCCAGAAAAGATTCTAGGAAATCGGTCACGTTCATGTTGTTCTTCTGTTATTTCTCAAGGACCGGGAACTTCTGGGGATCTTCAAAGGTTTTTGGAAGAGTGAGATATCACCTTAGGAAGCGTATATGAAAACATACTTTTGCGAAGCATCTATGATATGCTCTGCATATGTTCAAAAGTAGGGGTTTTTGCACCACGTGATCAGAGCCTTCAGGTGATGATCTGTTTGATCGGATCGGACCGTACCGATGAAAAATACTCTAGAAATAATTTTAAAAAATTCCCTAATTTACTCATTTCTCAAGTCATTTGACGGTGCACCATAATTAAGGAATCGAAGGAAAAGACAATCCTAGCGAAGCGTCTGTAAGATGCTACAAGGATTTCTAAAAGTGGCAATTTTTGAGCCATGCAATTTGTGGCTTCGGGAAACAATCTCTTTAATCGAGCTGTCAAAAAGTACTGAGGCTTGTTTTTACCGTCTGAATCAAGTCAGAAGCCTATTAGAGAGATTCAGAGAGCTATTCACCCTGTCAAAAGCACATTTGAATGGTTTGTGAAAGCTACATATTTTGAGCCTATAAAAGCTGCGACTAAGGCCTAGTTTAAGGAGTTCTTTTGAGTAGTAAGTTTTTACGAGTTTTAGGGTTCCTTTGAGAGCTTTAAGAGTACATTAGAGTAGAACTTTACAAAGTTTTCATAGTCCTTCAATTCCAGTGATCAGATTTAACAGCTTTTCATAATTTTTCAATCCCTGCAATTAGATTCTCAGTCTTTGAATAAGTTTATATACATGTTTTGCATATCTATCATGGTGATGAGTAGCTAAATCCAATTTTGGGATCAATTGTGAAAATCGATTAAAGATCTCGGGTGAACAATAGAGGTAAGTAGGGTTTCAATGATTTTATCTTCTTCTTCTTAATTCTTTGGAGTCAACCCTTAGATATTTATAAAAGCTTAGATGTTTGATTATATTTGGTAATATTTATGTATAAACCCTAGTTTGATATATTTATTGCACAGGTCAATGGTATGCATCTATGATTTTAAACCTAATTTATTCTATATTGTATTGTTAGAGAATGAAAATTTTTATCTTAAAATCTTCTGAACCAAAAACTCACGACGCAATCAAAGATTTGAGTTATTAAAAACCTCCATTAGAATTCTGGGTGAAACAATTGATTAGAACAATTGGTTTCGAGACTTTCTTTTATTAATTCAAAATTATTTTCAATAGTTTAGTTTAGTTAAATCATTCTTTATTCCAAAACCATGTTCTTTTTATTTTTATTGGAGTGTTTTCTTGGGACTTGTAAATCAAGTTATGTTTTCCTAAATGCGCTAACCCTTTTCCCTGTGGACTCGACCCCGAACTTGTTGGGTTATATTACTTTGCCATTCTACGCTAGGGATTATCTAGGAATCTTTCCAAAGACACTGTTTGGTGCAAGTCACTTGGGGGACCTTGCATCAGGATTGTTAGCACCCCATTTTGGCCACTCGGTGATCTCCGGCCTGACCAGAAGCACCTCTAAACCAACTCACGTATACTCAAGCTCAAACCAGCTTCTCAAATCCAATCCACTCTGTCAACCGCCTCGCGGGCCCACTAGGCCCACTAGAGGTAAAATGACCGAAATGCCCCTGTCACATTAATCAGTCCAATCCAGATCGGCACATCTTTCATAAGACGATAAGTCTATTCAAATCCAAAGACAAATCCAGTTGTCCTGTCATTCAAGAAAGTTGATCCCTCATTGACGGTAAGACTATCCAATCCAGCACGACGCAATCACCGAGAAGGTTTATTCTTTAGATCGGTAAAGCCCCTTCCACACTCATGTCTGGAAAGTACCTAAGTCCTCGAGAGAGAAGAGCAGTTCACTTCTGGCGCCTGCTAGCTCAGCAATGTAGAATGTCCGCTAAATTGGCACGTTCTTCAAGAAAGCACAAAGCCCTCAAGAACGGAAGACCGTCCAAGCCCAGCACGGTCTTTGAGAAAGCACAAAGCCCTCAAGAACAAAAGACCGTCCAAGCCCAGCACGTTCTTTGAGAAAGCACAAAGCCCTCAAGAACAAAAGACCGTCCAAGCCTAACACGTTTTTTGAGAAAGCACAAATCCCTCAAGAATGGAAGACTGTCCCAGTCCAGCACGACCTTTGATAAAGTTTATCCCTCAAGGCGGTAAGACCCTTTCAAGCCTATCCACCCAGAAAATACCAATTCCTCAGATAGAAGTCCAGACTAGATCTAGACTGGCCAACACCGACACCTGCTAGCTCGTTCAGGTAAAAAATAACCATTTTGCCCCTAACAGGCCCGACACGTTCCTCAAGAAAGTACAAAGTCCTCGCAACGGTAAGACCACCTTCCAGAGCCATCCTTAGACGGTCTTGCATGTCCAATGCCATCCTATTAACCTTGGTCCTTTCCCGAAGGTCCTCGATCAAAATAACTGCTTTGCCCCTAGGCATCCAAACGCCCTAGGAAACCACACTAACTCTGGGTATCAAACCAGCAACACCCCAGTCAACTTTGGTTAACCCCAATCAACACTGGTCAACCCCAGTCAACTCCAATCAATCTTGGTCAACCCTATAACTCCCGAGATAAGGTGACCGATGTCCGGTCACTCTCTTTAGCCATACCAGCTCTGGGAGTCAAACCGGTAACCTTTGGAACACTTTCCAAAGTATTCCCTTCTATTAGTAGCTAGGCCCCACCATCCGACACCTTCCCTTTTCGAACCAGAACATCCTTGCTCCACTTCGAGTGAAGCAGACCTTTCTTTAGTCGTGCACCACTATAACCACCCAAAATCAATTTTGAATCGTCCAGCCCCATATCCAACCTTTTTTCAAACAAAAATTAAATGACCCTATGCCACTCATTGTGGCGCACGGCCAAACCTAAAGCGTGCACCACTATAAGTGGTGCACAACCCCCCTAAAAATGCACTATAAATACGGACCTCCCCCCTCTCTATTTTGGGTAAAAAAAAATCCTCCAAAAACTCTCCCCCTCCATTCTAGATAGCTCCTGGAGCCCTCTCTCTCTCTCTCTCTCTCTCTCTTGAAGTCTTACCGACTGAGTCTGAGATCCGAACTCCCAAAGCCCTAGCTTCCAAGCTCTACCGAAGAACTGCCTCGCTACTTAGAAGCTCTCGAAACCTTCCCAAGTCAAAGGTCCGAGCCTCCACCAAAGAAAGAAGCAACGACACAAGGTAATCCTCTTTTTACGTTTTCGTACTCCCTCGCTTTCTCTTCACCCTCCAAACCCACTTAGGTTCTTCTCTTTTTTAATCCCCTATCTCTAAACGCCCTTTTCTTGCATACTTGAAAACAAGAGGACATTAAGTCCATTTTGAGAGTGAGCAAGAGAAGATTACTGATTGGGACTCTCTTCTTGGCCCTCACTTGTTTCACGACATGGCCTTAGGGCCCTCTTGTAATGTGGTAATACCTAAACCTTGTATGTTTCATGCCGTTACTATCGTCAAATTGCATTTGCATTCATGTCATTCTTCTACCCCTTAAAACCATTTTTTAAAGTAGTTTTCTTAAAACCACAATTCTAGGTGGATCCTAACATTTTATGGTTAGGGTTTTTCTAGAAAAGTGTGACATTTAAGTGGCTTCTAATAGCCTAATATTTGCCTCTTTTCAAAAACCCAGTCTCAAAATGATCCTAGTATTTTCATGACTAAGGTTGTTTTGAGAGGTGTGTGACATTTAAAAGGACCCAAAAGGTCTATATTTTTAGCCTTGTGCCTTTATTGCTTTTCAAAACCACAAGCCTAAAGCGATTCTAGACTTCAATGGCTAGAATGGCTTTAGGCAAAGTGTGATATTCATTTGAATGTCTAAAATCCAAGTTAGGGTTACAGGCCCTAAAACATGTTTTCAAAAGACTCGGTTTTTGAACCATTTCTAAAACTCATATTTGTTAAACCCTAGAAGTCCAACCCTAAGAAAACTCCACTTTTGCCAACTTGGAAACCTTCCATTTTTTAGCCAAAATCGTACAATTTTCAAACCCTCAAAATCCACAATTTCCAAATCAATCAAAACTTTCCTTTTCCAAACTTTCCTTTTCAAAATCAACCAAATCAAAACCTTCCATTTCAAATCCCTCAAATCACTCCTTTTTCAAACCTTCCAAATTTAAACCAAAATCAACTCATTCAATTTTGGAAATAACACAAACTTGCCTTTTTCAAAATAAAATCAAATCTTCCTGAAGAGAAAACATTTTCAAAACCCAATCTTTTCAAATCAATTCAAATATTTTCAAATCAAATCAAATATTTTCAAATCTCAATCTTCTTGAAAAGAAAAAATTTCCAAAATCAAATCTTCCTAAAAAAGAAATCTTTTCAAATCTCAATCTTCCTGAAAAGGAAACATTCCTAAATCAAATCAAATCTTCCTGAAAAGCAAATATTTTCTAAGTCCAATCATTTCCTGAAAATGAAACACTTTCAAACTCAAACATTCCTGAAAAGAAAACTTTCTAAAAATGAAAACTTTCTAGAAATAGGAACCCATTTCAAAATTCCAACTCTTTCGGATTCTTATCCGAACTACAATTGACTTGATCCTCTTTAAGGAGGTACGTAAGCAACCCTCAATGAGGCACGGTCACAACCCTTTTCAAACTCCTAATTCTATTTTTCAAACTCAACTCCCTCTTTCAAACTCTTCTTCAAATTCTGTTTTTAAAAGTTTTCTAAGTGGATAGCATTAAACATAGGTTACCGGTGAGTCATAATTAGGTGAGTAAAATGTGATTACACATATAGGTACTACAAGGGCGAGGTAAGGTGATAGTCTTAGAATATCTTCCCTACATGTAACCAACCCCCAGGCTTAAGAATTTCTGTTTCAAAGACCAAAACCGGAGTTATTTTTCAAAAAGGCTTTTCAATGTTTTTTGGGTTGTCGAACAACCCTACCTTCTAAAACCCTCTCACGATGACGTTTTTCAAAAACCTTTTCCAAAACCTACGTTTGACCCTTAGGTTCAACTTGGTGTAGATGACCTAGCACATCTTTAAATACGTTAGGTGGTAACTCCAAAAACCTTTTCAAAAAGCCCTAATCAATCTCATTTCAAAAATTTAAACCCCATCGCATTCGTCTTTCAAGGAGGATGAGTTCTAACAAGAGATCACCGTACCAAATTCCCACCCCCAAGCCAAGAAAGAGAGGAGAATGGGCCCGGCGTCCGAAAATGAAGCGCGACAGCTTGGCGACACCACTAGGGACAATTAGAGGGTTAGGCCTATGTCATGTCCAGTCACCCTTTACTCACCTTAAGTTGCTGGTTACTTTGTTTAGTTATATCCACTTTCTAAAATTCCAAATTTTTCAAAATGGTCTTTGTTTTGCAAAAATTCAAACATTGCATTCATTACATGCTCTTGCATTGTTCATAACATCATACTTTATTTTGCATTTGAGTTCCTCGAAAAGTACTAACTCTATGCATTTGATTTGTAGGTGGACCCTTGTTCACATTTTAATTTATGTTCCTAAACTACCATGTATGCTATGTATGACAGTATGTATGGGAGTTGTTGGACTCCTTTCTCCAATTTCCAAAATCACACACACACTTGCATATGTATTTTCATGGAATATTGACCCTGGTTATTACTTTCTAGTTAGAAGGGGGAACAATACATTGATTGTTGGTGGTAGGCAGATGTGTCATCTAACCAACGGTCTTAGACAATCCCTGCTCAGATCACCAATCTATAATGGCACCACCCCAAGGAGTGGGCCTAGTTTTGAAGATCTGGGAGCTGAGCTTTTTAGGAAGCATTAGTATCCCTCAACCTCATGTTCATATAGCACCCATGCATAGGTGAACCTCTGCCCGATTTAAGGCATGCGTTTTTCAAAAATAGAGGAAAGAGCAACCGCTTTTTAATTTTTTTACTCCTGCTGTTATTATGCTTACATACATGAATGCATTGTTATTAATATTTTGTCATTCATGCTATTAAACTACTCATGCACATGTAATCATCCCAAGGCAAGAGTTCCAAAGTAACTCAAGCCACTTACACTCCATGCATATGATCAACCTCCAAGAGAATAGCCCATGAGCCAATCTCAAATCATAAAACCTACCCCAATTCCTAAGAGTCCCAAACCCTAAGGGTCATGGCATACAACCAAGAATCATTTCATAAGAGGGGCTCCAATCCCTCTCGCTCATGAAGATAAGGTTGCCACAAAACAAGGGGCAATTCGGAGACAAGGTCATTCAACAACCTCCCAACATCAACAAGGCGAAACCAAAAACTTGACAAGTAGTTTAGGGAGATAGGTGGAAAGTCCCATTAAAAATGTTCCTTTCCCCCAATCTATGTAATTTCAGCTTTCTATCTCAAAAGTAATAAAATTGCTCTTTCTATTTCCCTTGAATGAATGGTTGTGTGGGACGAATGAAACAGGCATAGGTATGGTATCTGCGTATAAGGTGTAAGCAACCCATTTTTGACCGCTCAACAGTCTACACTCCGTCCAGACTTGTTTTCAAGTCATTATGGACATATTCCAATCGAAACCAATCCTCTAGTCCAAATTCTGTCTTTCCATCGCTTCGCGGGCCTGTCAGGCCCAAATAGAGGCAAAATGACCAAAATGCCCTTAGGGGCATTGTCCTTTCTTATTCCAATTCCAATCCCTCTCTCGAGACAGTTTATTCCTCGAGACGGTCCGAGTAGCGAAACTACTCACAAAACCGTCAGAGTGGCGGAAACACTCACAAAACCGTCAGAGTGGCAGAAACACTCACACCGTTAGAGTGGCGGAAACACTCGAAACCCAGGCACGTCACTTCAGAGACGGTAAGACCTCTTTCTAATCCCTCTCTCGAGACAGTTTATTCCTCGAGACGGTTCCAATCCAGGCACGTCTCTTCGGAGACGGTAAGACCCCTTTCCAATCCCTTTCTGGAGACAGTTTATTCCTCGAGACGGTCCGAGTAGCAAAAATACTCACAGACCCGTTAGAGTAGCGGAAATACTCACAGAACCGTTAGAGTAGCGAAAATACTCACAGAACCGTTAGAGTAGCGGAAATACTCCCAAATCATCAACCCCGTCCGAGTAGCGGAAATACTCACAAACCATCAACCCCGTTCAAGTAGCGGAAATACTCACACCGTTAGAGTGGCGGAAGTACTCAAAACCTAGGTCAACATCAGTGGCTGTTAGCCCACTTCGGTGGAAAATGACCAAATTACCCTTTGGACCTTTTTCGGTCAAGATGACCATTTTGCCCCTAGGCATCCGGATGCCCCAGGAACCACACCGGCTCTGGGTATCAAACCGGTAACCTCCCGAGAATACTTTTTTATAGTATTCTCAATCTTCCTTTACCTTTCCAGATCATTCCGAGTCAGTTCCGGCCAACCCAGTAAAAATGACCGTTTTGCCCCTGGAGGGCCGGTCTCCTTCAACCACACCGGCTCTGGGTATCAAACCGGTAATGTCCCGAGAACACTTTTTATAGTATTCTCAATCTTCCTTTACTTTTTTGGATCATTCCGAGTTAGTTCCGGCCAACCCGGTACAAAATGACCGTTTTGCCCCTGGAGGGCCGGTCTCCTTCTTCGACCACACCGGCTCTGGGTATCAAACCGGTAATGTCCCGAGAATACTTTTTATAGTGTTCTTGACCTTCCTTTACCTTTCCAGATCATTCCGAGTCAGTTCCGGCAAACCCGGTACAAAATGACAGTTTCGCCCCTAGTGGGCCGGTCTCCTTTTCCGACCATGCCGGCTCTGGGAATCAAACCGGCAACCTCTGGGAACATTCTAAATAATGTTTCCAGATCCCAAGTCTTTTTCCGGGACAATCCGGGTTCGCCCCGGCAGTTTTTCGGCCTGATTGACCGTTTTGCCCTTAAAGGCCCGGTCAACCTTTCCGACCCACCTTATCCTCACTTTCCAAGTCAAATACCTCCAGGACACTGTTTTAAGTGTTCCTGCTCCCTTCCGGCCTTCCGAGTCATTCCCGGCTCCTTCAAATCATTCCCGGACTTTCCGGAGTCACTCCTAGTGAAGCCAGGCTAAAGTTTACATGGTAGTCACTAGTACAGGCGCCCAAATCTAGTCAAAGATACGTTGTTTGCCGACCTTAATTGTTTCCTAAATGGCTGGCGCCACTAGTAGTGGCGCCAACCAAAAAATGGCCTGGCGCCACTCTCTAGTGGCTCCAGTGTATAATTTGGCCTGGCGCCACTGCAACAGGCGCTAGGTTTGTCTTCCCTTTATAAATACAGAGCCTCGTTCAACGTGAAAGGGGTCTGCAAACTTAACCTAAGAATCTCATATTTCGATATACAGAGCTCGAGCACCTCCAAAACCCTAGCCTCCCTAGGTTTTCCCAAACCCTAGCCACTATACACAAACCCTAGCCTTCTATACACTCATACACTCCCCCATACACTCATACACTAGCCTTCAACCACCCTTTGAAGACTTGAAGAGCTGCCATCCAAAGCTTGAAGACAACTCTTGAAGATTGAAGGTGAAGATCAAGACAAAGACCGAAGACCGAAGATAAGCAAGGCGCGCAAATTAAAGAAGATACAAGGTAGGCTCCCTATTTAATTTTCTACACTTCCCCCCTCTCTCTTCTCTCTCCAACCCACTTGGGTTTCCTCTATTTTAATCCCCCATCTCTTTCCCCCCCCCCCCCCCCTTTCTTTGCATGCTTGAAACAAGGGGATTCCCGGTCCATGTGTAGGATTGGACTATGGGAGAGTCACCGTGTCGGGGGCTTTCTTCTAGTCTAACCAAAGACCACGTGGGTCCAGCCCCCTTCATTATGTGGTGAAGCCTTAGCCTTGTATGTTCACGACCCCAAATTGCATTGTGCATATCATAGTCTTGCATCTTCCAAAAACCATTTTCAAAGTTGTTTTTCAAAACGTTTTCAAACTTGTTTTTCAAAATTGCATCAAAATCTCTTTTTCAAAAACTTGTTTTCAAAACCACAGTTCTAAGGTGATTCTAGCCTTTCCATGGCTAGGGTTGCTTTAGGAAAGTGTTACCTTAAAAGTGACCTTTTGGTCTATATTTTCAAGTCTTGTTGTTTTCAAAACCGCTTTCCTGAAGTGGTTCTAGCCTTCTTATGGTTAGAATTGCTTTAGGAAAGTGAGATGTTTTTACACCTTCTAAAAACTCTCTTTAAAAATCTCTTCCTAAAAATCTCTTTTTCAACATACTTTCCTAAAACTCTCTTCTCCAAAATTGTTTTCAAAAACTCCCTTCCAAAATCTATTTTTCAAAATTCCCTTTTTCAACTCCTTTCCAAAACTCCTTCTCTTTAAAATCCCTTCCCAAAAAAAATCTCTCCTAAAAATCTTTCCAAAAACTCTCTTTTCCAAAATCTCCCTTCTAGAAATTCCCCTCTAGGATTTTCCTTCTAAAATCTACGTTTCTAAAAACGCACTTTCCAAAAACTCTTTCCTTAGAGCCCAAGTCAAGCCCTAGAACCCACAACTAGGAAACCCTAAATTTTCTTTCCAAAAATATGATTTTCAAACTTTGCCCCAAACCTAGGTTTCTAAAACCTCTTGTTTTCTACATCAAAACTATACATGTTTCCAAAACCTATTTTCTACGTTAGAATTCTACACTTTCAAAACTAGGGTTTCTAGAATCTCCCTTTCCAAATCCTTGCCAAATCCTATCTTCCCCTTAGGAAACCAACTCAAATCTCCCCGTTTACGAAACTAGATCCCGTCCTCCGTTTTTGAAAACAAAAACAAATCTTTTCTTTTAAGAAACCAAATCCAATCTCTTCTTAATCCAAACCTTTCCTAATTCGATTCCTTCCTAAACCATAAGTTTCCTAAACCTAAACTCTAAATCTTTCCTTAAATTTCAAAATCCAACTCTTTCTTAATTCAAATCCTTCCTAAACTTTCACTTTCCTAAATCTTAAGTTTCCAAAACTTGAACATAAAAATCTTTCCTAAATTTTAAAACTCAACTTTCAAATCTTTCCTAATTCAATCCTTTCCTAATTCTACCCCCTTTCCAAATCTTATCTTTCCAAATTCAAGTTTTCAAACTCTTTCTAAGCTCAAACCTTTCCTAATCTCAAAGTTTCTTGAAACCCTAAAACTTTCTAAATCTTAAACTTTCTAAATTTCAAAACTTTCTAAATTCTAAACTTTCCAAAACTTCAAAATCTTTCTAAATCTAAGGCTTTTCTAAACTCAAAACTTTCTTAATTCCAACATTTTCCTAAACTGAAAACTTTCCTTTTTCAAACCTTTCCTAAAACGAAATTTTTTTATTTTCAAAACTTCCTTGTTTTCAAAGCTTTCCAAATTCAAAATTTCCCTTTTTCAAAACTTTCTTAAATTCAAAACTTTCCAATTTTCAAAACTTTCCTAAACCTAAAACTTTCCTAATTTCAAACTTTCCATAAATGACACTTTCTTAATTCGAAACTTTCTTAATCTAAATTTTTCCTAAATTTCAAGTTTCCAAATCTTTCAAGATCTTTCCAAATCCAACATTCCAATCTAATCTTTCTTAATCTCAAGTCTTTCCTAGGTCTCCTATCTTGCCTAAGTCTAGGTTTCCTAAATCTCCATCTTTCCCAAAACCAAATTTTTTTTTTTCAAAATCAATCTTTCCAAAGCAAGTCCAATCTTCTCAATTTCAATTTCCAATCTCCTCTTCTAATCTCAAATCAAATCTAGTTTTCAATTCAACCTCTTTCTTTCAATTCAATCTATCTCTTCAAATCAACTCTTCTATTTTCAATCGGACTCCGGTTCGAACTACGACTGACCTGATTCCCCCAAAAGGATACGTAGGCAACCTTCATAGGTGCGGTCACAATATTTTTCAAACTTTCAATTCCACCCTCATGGGTGTGGTTTCCAAAATCTTTTCAAATCTCACATTCCAATCTATTTTCAAAATTTCAAATTTTCTATTTTCAAACTTCTACTTTCAATTTTCAAACTTTTCAATTTCAATTCTATTTCTTTAAATCTATTTTCAAATCAAATCAATCTCTTTCCAAATCTATTTTTCAATTCTCTTATTTTGCACTTGCATATCATGCATCATGTTAGTTTATAAACATTGTTTTTCTAAAGTGAATAGGGTTGAACTATAGTTAGTCGAAGACTCTCATAGGTGAATCTAGGGTAGATTGACATGTAGGTACCGAAAGGGCGGGGTAGGGTGATAGCTTAGTGCGTCTTCCCTACACGTAACCAACCTCCGAACCTAGAATCACTGTTTTCGAAAGACCAAAAAGAAGTTATTTTTCTAAAAATGGCTAAATGTTTTCCAAAGGTTGCCAAACAACCTGTTTTTCTTAAAAACCCTCTCTTGAGGAGATATTTTCAAAATTGTTTTCCAAAACTCTAAGTGTAGTCTTCGGATTATGCTTAATTTTTAGGTGACCTAACTCACCTTAATCAAGTTAGGTGGCGACTCCGAATCTTTTTCAAAAGCCCTTTATTCAAACATGTTTTCAATTCAAACCTAGTCACACTCATTCTTTTAAGAGGGTGAGTTCTAATGACAGAATACAGCATTTTTCCCGCTTAGATGAGTATTCCTCGAGTGCGAAAAATCTGGGCGCGACATAAGGGCAATCCCTTATCTCCAAAATGAGCCTTAGCATCATTCCAAAATCCTGACAAATAGGGATACCTCTAGGGCATGCATTGCATAAATGCTTTTCAAGGACAAGTACTAACTTTTTTCTTTTTCATTGCCTTTTTCTTGTTTTCCTCTCTCTTTCCCTCATTCCACAGGAATTAAAAACACATTCAGTTCACCATTGCTCCGAAAGCAAGGAAAGGAAAAGACCCTACATAGTCTGCCGCCCAAGAACCGATCATCACAAGGCACTGAGCATCACTCATGGCCAACAAATCAGACACCACTACTGATAACCCTATGACCTAAGAGGAGGTTAATGAGATAAGATCAAATATTGACGAGATGTTCAAACTCGTACAAGCCATAGCAGCAAAGGACTCAACCACAGCCCCCTCCTCATCTACCCTGAGAAAGGCAGATGTTGTCCACCAAGAGTTGTGCTCTGATCAGATACTATCGGGAAAAATAGGGAAAGCCCTAGGATAGTCGATGTTGAAGAGGAGGAAGGCAATTCGAAAACTATTTTGCTCACTCCTTCAGCTGCAAATGCCATCCCTGACCATCTCAGCCTGAAAATACAAGGGTACAGTGCCCTCGGTTCAAATTCCTTTAATGAACTCTACTTCTTCCCAAAACACCTGCACCTGTTAAAGTTCAAAATGCCTGACTTTTAGAAGTATGACGGCACTAGTGACCCCATAGCCCATTTGCTCCTATATGCTGGAGCCTTGAGCAGCCAAGGAAACAAATCCCAAGCTGCTAATGCAACTTTTTTGACACACCCTGATAGGCCCAGCTTTGCAGTGGTTTGCGAGACTTGAACTGAGGAAAATCACCACCTGGGTAGAACTAATGACCACCTTCAGGAATCAATACAAGCACAACATAGATCTCACTACAGATCGATGGACCTTGACTATGATGGCCAAAGGAGAAAAGGAGAGCTTCAGAACCTATGCTCTAAGATGGAAGGAGCTAGCTGCACAAGTCAATCCCCTGTTAGAAAAGAAGGAGTATGGTCAACTCCGTATGCAAACATTTCAGGGCTTGTCCTATGAAAAGTTATGCACTGGTATGGGGAAGAGTTTTTTAGACTTAATCTTGCAAGAAGAAATGATAGAGAATGGGTTGAAAACAAGAAGATCACTAATGTCTACTCAAAGACCATAGAAAGCACAACAAAGAAGGTGGTTACCACAAGGGGAGTCAACAAGAAAGAAGGAGAGGTATCTACCATCTTACCCACTCAACAATACCAATAATTATACTAGCCTCAACCCATGTTGCCTATAGCTATAGCCACCCGACCTATGACTCCAAATACTCAAGCATCGGCTCCAGTCATGGCCAGCCCTAACTTCAATCCAAACAGGCAGGCCCAACGCAACCACACTTTCTCCACTTTAGGGTGTACTTAGACAGAAGTGTATCACAACTTGTTGAAAGCCAATTTACTGGCCCCTATTCCAGCTCGCCCCTTGCCTAGTCCTCTTCTTCTTACCTTTAACGGCACCCTTTCCTGCCAATACCATTTAGGAGGATTAGGACATGACATGGAATACTGCTTCTCCCTAAGGCACAAAATCCAGGACATGATTGACAATGGGACAGTGCAAACGCAACAAGCAAATCCCACTCCTACCTTAAATGTCACTACAAAGCCTTTATCAAACCATACTGTCAACGTCATCACAGAGTACAATGACAACTGGGTTTTAATCGCCATATGCCAAGAGGTTTACTATGAGGATGAAGATGAAATAGACTGGGAGGAACTAGAGCGGAATCACATCTTGTCTTGGTACAACCCCAATAAAGTGCAAGACCCCAAAGATAGGCCTATACATGAATCTGCTAAGGAGACTGAGCATGTGGTACAAGCTGAGTATATGAAAGAAGAACTGTAGTCATACCTCTTTGACCTATCTAAAATACAAGAGTGGCAGCTATACACACCTAAAGAGAACTGGGGCACGGCCGATTGCAAGAGCAAAAAATCGAGGGCCCGAGTTAAGTCCATTAAGTTGGAGGAAGGTAAGTTGACCTATCTGTTTGCTGGGAACAAAGAAGGAGAGGAAGTTAATGAAGAAAGAAAAGCTAAGAAAGGAAGGAAAGACCATAAGACAGTTCTAAGTCTTGGGGGAAGCCTGGACATGTCTACAACATTAAAGGAAAAGTCAAGAAAGCACCAGTGGCCACCGCCGACCAGTCAATCCGCTTGGCGTCGCCAACTGAGGTCACTGGTAAGTGAAATGTGAAGGAAGTAGGTGTGGTTCCAAAACCCACCTGAAGAACTCATCCAGTTAAAAGACCTTAAAAGAGGGATGTCTTTTGTAGTCACCCTCCTATCTATCTTTCTTACCTTTTTGCATTTATATTCCATTCTTTCAGAAATAGAGGTACTTCTAGCCTCTCTAGCTAAATAAAACACAAATGCACTTTTTTTTAAATTGATACTTGTCTCATATTCTTGCATGCGATATCTACTTTTAGAAACTTTTCCTTTTTTTGCAAGTGAATAGTAACATCGAGGGTGGAATAGCATGGACGCCACATTAAAAATGGACAAAAGCTCCTTTGATCAAAGAGTGGGGACTTAGATTAAGAGTGCAGAGAGATTGATCACAAGGGGCAACACTTGAATGGCATCTGAGCTAAGTGATGGGTAGCTGGGCTTTCAAAAGGAAGAGGAGCCATTGTTCTATCTTCTTCAAATCGCAAATGATTCCCTTTGTATAACCCACTAGAGCCGAAGGTGTTTCTTGGTCAAAAGCCCGAACCGGAGTTGCTTCCTGTATACTGGAGCAAATACCGGTAATGAACGGGCCTATACATCAGCAGTTGTCGTCCAAAAGTTATCATTGGAACTTCAAGCCGAGCTTCATATATTAAGTAATTTTACTTAAAATGAAGATAGGCCCTCAGTTCCTCTACCATACTATCAAAAGTTGACCATTGCAAAACCCATTTAAGCCGTTTGCGTTCTTTTTCAAAAAAAACCAACCCAATGATCACTGCCCACACTGGGTTAAGGCAAAGACATAAGTACATCTCTCAAAGTCAAGAAGGTAGAGTGAATGCTAAAAAGCAAGCATGAGACAAAAAAAAATGGTACTACATAAAAGATCCTAATAAAGGACAAGAGAATTGCAAAAAAGCCAGTCATTTTTATCAAAATGCCTAAAGAGCGATAAAGAATTCTTGCCAAAAGTGATTATGGATTCTTATCAGCCAAGTAGAGATAAACAAGATTTTGAGCCTTTATCTCTCATTTCAAACACCCCATAACCTAGCCCACATTATAGTCCAAAGAAAAGTCCTTTTAGATCGAGGAAAAATTGCTTAGTCTAAATAAGCTCGGACAAAGTGACAGTAACACATGTAGAGGATGGCATTCACAGGGGCAGATTTCATCACCAAGAGCAACTCTGGGTCTTATGCAACCTTAGTTGAAGATAATAGTTTTGTGCCCACGAATCTTTTAATTTCAACCCATGAACCCAGCCTACGTTACGGTCCAAAGGAAAGTCTCCTCGAATTAAGGGCCTAGTTGCCCATCGTTGTGCTAATGGCCATGAAGATCGTTGCCCAAAGCCATTGTTGGAATGGGGTGAAAAGGGGGAGAGCTCAAACTAAAAAACCCCAAACACCAACCTTACAGAAAACTAGATTAAAGAACAACGGTCAGAGGATGTGAGTCCATCAAGAATGGGGAGTATATGCTAAGACACCCTGATATGAAAAAGGCTGCGATCAGAAAAAGGTCTTACAAAAGAGGCATCATCCCAAGGATATGAGACATTGGCACAAGCCCAAGACACCTGCTTGAATCTCAAAAGAAACAGACACATGCACACATTTTAACCAAAAACTAGCTTTCTCGAGATCAACCAAGCGCAACAAAAAAAGAGAGACAGGAAATTTTACAAAAAACATTTATACTTGTCATTCAATGAAAAGAAATATATGATGTTGTGCTAACCATGTAAGAAAAAGTTTCCTTATAGGCCAAAACAAGATCGTTTTTGTTTTAAATAACAAAACTAAAAAGCTGTCAAAACTGCAGGAACTCAGGGACGTAATCAAACCCTAGACGGATGGTGGGAGGCCAAAATAAAGTGATTCTCGTCCTCATTTGAAGAAGAACTAGCTGAGGGAATATGATCAGCCTGGTCACCAATAGTCGCTCCAAAACCTAAAGGCTCTACTACCTCAATAGACTGGAGGACAGCTGTATGAGTTTTCTACAACCGCTTCCGCCTGCGAAAAGCACCCGAACCATCCTCACTACACAAAGCCTTAGCCAGCTACACCCTCAAGGTCTCAATCTTCGCCTTACGAGCATGTAATTGTATCATTGCCCTTCTCAACAAGGTGTAGAATGCCTCCGATGACGATGCCCTTGGACAGTCACAACTACAGGGAAGTCGGTGTACCCCACAACAAGACCTAGGGCCTCAAAAAGCAGATCATGGATCCCAGCATCCCCGAGTACATACCTCCTAAACCAGCTCTTGTAAGCTTTGGTTGTTTTCAATTCTTCCGGGAAAGGAACTTGTTTGTCATCATAAGAAGTTAGGGCATGCCACATGGCCACCACCTCTTTCACCAACTTGGTCGGGATCACAGTGTCAAAAAATAGATCGAACTCATCGGTAACCCTTGTGTGTGGAATGTCTTGCGACAATCCCAGCTGGCAGAGAACTCTGATTCCAAAGAAAGGAGCAACTCCTTACAAACCCGCTGTCGGAACAAAGATCCTATATGAAGTCCGCACCCTCAAAGGATCCCGGTTACACAGACTCACAAACCATATGACATCTTCAGTGTGTCTCTTCTAGAGAAAAGTCGTACAATCCTCGAGGGAAATAGGAACAGTCTTATCCGCCATGATAGACTACAGAGCCCCTGCAAAAGCACGAACATGATCCACCGTGGGATACCAAACTGGCCAAGGCAAATGTTGCGGGAACAAATGGCAAACCATCCACAATTGGAAAAGAGCCACACAACCTCAAAAGCTGAAACCTGCACCCTGCTGCAAACGAGTGAAACTGACATAAGCCTTACTTATGACCAATGGAGCATAAGACCATCCTTGCCGAATCTGGGAAAGTAAAGTGCTCAACCTCCCATCAATTGAACCATCCTCCCTAGGAAAAACCAAGACCCCGAGTAGAAGCAAAGCAAGAGCATTCATCTTGAAGTAGAGCCAGTGGTCTGGAGTACGCCAAATGCCTGGGAAAACTTCCCTACGATGAATGAACTCAAATCGGGAAAGCAAGAATCCGGTAGGTATGAAGGGAAACTCGGGAATGAAGTCTGAACCCAAAGCAGGGCGAACTATGCCCAACTGAGATGAGATCAGAGAGAAGAAACCTCCATGGCAAATCGAAGCTATCAGCTGTGAAAGACTTTTTGCTGAACCTAGTAGACAGTCATACTAAAAAAGGTGGGGGTCATCTCGCATTCTCCAAATCGGAAGAGGCCCAAACTGGGGCACAAAAACGGAAGGATTGCCTCAACCAAACCAGGCACCAACCGCACTGCGAGCAAGGATGCAATATGACCAAAGCTCCGACGGAAGATATCCTGCTGCTCAAGAGTGTACCCATCATGCCAAACTCTCAAACGAGCCATGACCCCTGCATTGGCCATCCTGAAAAAAGAGAAGAAAGAAAAGAAACATGTCAAGATCTGTTAGTCAGCAACATGAACAATGGCAAAGGAAAAGAAAAGAAAAGAATGCGAAAAAAGAGGGATAGGGGCAAGAAATGCTTCAAGTTTCCCAAGCAATTTCTTAACTTTGGATTCCCATTTTTATAAACTTTTTATCCTTAAAAAAGTTATTTTCAAAATGATTCTAGGTTTTATAAACTTTTTATCCTCAAAAAAGTTATTTTCAAAATCATTCTCGGTTTTATAAACTTTTTATCCTCAAAAAAGTTGTTTTCAAAATCATTCCCGATTTTATAAACTTTTTACCCTAAAAAAAAAAAGTTATTTTCAAATTCAATCCTGGTTTTGTAAACTTTTTATCCTCAAAAAAGTTGTTTTCAAAATCACTCCCGGTTTTCTAAAAGCTTTTACCCTCAAAAAGTTGTCCCGGTTTTCTAAAGCTTTTCCTCAAAAGTTTGCTATCGATTTTTTAACTTTTTCCATAAAAAGTTTAAGCAAGTTTTAACCCCGGTTTCTTAAAACTTCTTTCCAAAAAGTCCACCAATCCAGGCCCAAAGCCCAAGTTTTCAAAAAGCTTCCCCCCCCCCCCCCCCCCCCCCCCCCCCCGGCCAAAAAAAAAGTATGGTTTTTAAGGCTTTTCCTCAAAAGCCTAGTCCTATGGTTTCTTAGGGTTTTCCCTTAAAAGCCTGGTCCTATGGTTTCTTAGGGTTTTTCCTTAAAAGCCTGGTCCTATGGTTTCTTAGGGTTTTCCCTCAAAAGCCTCGATCCTATGGTTTCTTAGGGCTTTCCCTCAAAAGTCTCGATTCAATAGTTTCTAAGGCTTTCCCTTTAAAAGTCTATCCCTCTCCCTATTCTAAAGAATCCTTCTTAAAGTTTTCCTAAACCTTTTTCATAAAAATTCTAAGTGCCAAGTTTTCTGAAAAACCGACAGAGTCCCGTTTGTAAAAGGCCTCTACAACACCTCAAAATCATAAATTCACAATGTTACCAAACACGTAATACTTTGCCACCCACCCAACAAGAGGCATAGATGGGCAAACACCAATTTTTTTCTATAATTCTTGGGGCTATTTCCTCACTTTTCTTCAAACACCTTCAAAAAAGTTCACAAGTTTTTCAAAAACATACACAAAACTTTTTTAAAAAATTTCTAGAATTTTCTAGCAACAATCCAACACTCCCAGGATTTATTTCTCAATTTTTCTCATTTTTCCACATTTTTCAACATATTTCTAATTTTTAAAAAATCAAAAAACACAAGTGTTTTCATAAAACTACGAAACTTCCCACGGTTGCTCAAAACATTTTTCTAAGCAATCCTATGCAAAAAATTGCAGAAAAACACCTTACCCAGTGCCCAAATCGCTAGTTTTTCTAAACTTGCAGGAAACCCTTTTGCAAAAAATGGCAATCTACACAAACACACTCAAATGATCACAAAAACAACTCCATAGATGCATTCAAAATGTTCAAGAACATCAATTTCCACTATACATATGCTTTAAACGGAAATCTATGCATTGAAATCAACCAAAAACAAGAAAAACTCACTTTTTAGAATTTTTCGGTGATTTCTTCTTCTCCAGCGACTTTCCGGCGATGATGTCACTTCCCGGAGACTTTCTGGCGTTCCAAAAACACTCCCCAACAATGCCCAAGCAAAATGCCTCAAAGTGCTTTGGAGAGAAATCTCAAAAATCCACAAAACCAAGCCCAAACCCCGAAACCTGTGGTTGCTGCTATAAAACCCTCGCAGGCCATGCGCCACTTATAGTGGCGCACAGATAAAATGTACCATGGTGCCATTATGACTGATGCACAGCCAAGTTGGGCCCTGCCTCAACCTTTTACCTGCCAAAACCAATTTTAAATGGCCTCTTAGCCTCATTTTCAAGTTTCACCCTACAGTTGTAAAAAATTTCAAACCTCCATTCCCTCTGACCGCCTCGCGACCTTCATTGCATACTTACTTTTTCGTTTTCTACCTTCCACAGGTAAAGACAGAAAAAAAGAGGCAGCTATTAGCACCCCATTTTAGCCACTCGACAATCTCCGGCCTGACCAAAAGCACCTCCAAACCAGCTTCCCAAATCCAATCCAGTCCGTCAACCGCCTCGCGAACCCGCTGGGCCCACTAGAGGCAAAATAACTTAAATGCTCCTGTTGCATTAATCAATCCAATCCAGACCGGCACGTCTTCCATAAGACGATAAGTCCATTCAAATCCAAAGTCAAATCCAGCTATCCCGTCATTCGAGAAAGTTGATCCATCATTAACAGTAAGACCATTCAATCCAGCACGGCACAATCACTAAGAAGGTTTATTCCTCGAATCGATAAAGCCCCTCTCACACCCATCTCCAGAAAGTACCTAAGTCCCCGAGATGGAAGAGCGATTCACTTCTGACGCCTACTAGCCCACCAATGTAGAATGTCTGCCAATTTGGCATGTTCTTTAAGAAAGCACAAACCCTTCAAGAATGGAAGACCATCTAAGCCCAGCACGTTCTTTGAGAAAGCACAAATCCCTAAAGAATGGAAGACCGTCCTAGTCCGGCACAACCTTCAAGAAAGTTTATCCCTCAAGGCAGTAAGACCCTTTCAAGCCTGTCCACCGAGAAAGTACAAATTCCTCAGACAAAATTTTAGACCAAATCCAGACTAGTCAACACCGACGCCTGCTAGCCTGTCACGGTGAAAAATGACTATTTTGCCCCCAACAAGCCCAACACGTTCCTTGAGAAAGTACAAAGTCCTTAGAACAATAAGACTACCTTCCAGAGTCGTCCCTAGACGGTCCAGCATGTCTAGAACCATCCAGTCAAGCCTGATCTTTTCTCGAAGGTCCTTAGTCAAAATGACTGTTTTGCCCCTGGGCATCCAAATGCCCTAGGAAATCACACCGGCTCTGGGTATCAAATCAGTAACAACCTTGTCAACTCTGGTCAACCCCAGTCAACTCTAGTCAACCCAATCAATCCCAATTAATCTTGGTTAACCCTAGAACTTCCGGGATGCGATGACCATTATCCGATCACTTTCTCTAGCCACATTGGCTCTAGGAATCAAACCAGCAACCTCTAGGACACTTTCCAGAGTATTCCCTTCTATTTCTAGCTAGTCCCCCCTATCTAGCACCTTCCCTTTTTGAACCAAAACCTCATTGCTCCACTTTGAGTGAAGCACGACCTTTCTTTAGTCATGCGCCACTAATTGGGGCGCATAACCCCTCAGAATCAATTATGAATCGCACAACCCTATATCCAGTCTTTTTTTTAAGCCAAAATTAAATAACCATGCACCACTCATAGTGGCGCATGGCCAAGCCCAAAGCTTGTGCCACTGTGAGTGGCGCATAACCCCCCTAAAAATGCACTATAAATAAAGACATGCCCCCTCTTTGTTTTGGTTACAAAAAAAAATCCTCTAGAAACTCTCCCCCTCTATTCCAGATAGCTCTCGGAGCCCTTTTTCTCTCTCTCTCGAAGTTCTGCCGACCAAGTCCGAGGTCCAAACTTCCAAAGCCCTAGCTTCCAAGCTCCACTGAAGGACTGCCTCCTCCCCAGAAGCTCTCGAAACCTTCTCCAAGTCAAAGGTCTGAGCCTCCACCAAAGAAAGAAGCAATGAGACAAGGTAATCCTCTTTTTACTTTTTTGTACTCCCACACTTTCTCTTCTCCTTCTGAACCCACTTGGGTTCTTCTCTTTTTTAATCCTCTATCTCTAAACCCCCCTTTCTTGCATGCTTGAAAATAAGAGGACGTTAAGTCCATGTCAAGAATGAACAAGAGAAGATTACCGATCGGGACTCTCTTTTTGGCCCTCACTTGCTTCACCCCATGGCCGTAGGGCCTTGTAATGTGGTGATACCTAAACATTGTATGTTTCATGTCGTTACTATCATCAAATTGCATTTGCATTCATGTCATACCTCTACCCCTTAAAACCATTTTCTAAAGTAGTTTTCCTAAGACCACAATTCCAGGTAAATCATAACCCTTTATGGTTAGGGTTTTCCTAGAAAAGTGTGACATTTTAAGTGGCTTCTAATAGCCTAACAGTTGTCTCTTTTCAAAAACCCTGTCTCAGAATGATCCTAGTATTTTCATGACTAGGGTTGTTTCGAGAGGCGTGTGACATTTAAAAGGACCCAAAAGGTCTATACTTTTAGCCTTGTGCCTTTATTGCTTTTCAAAGCCACAACCCTAAAGAGATTCTAGTCTTTTAATGACTAGAATGGCTTTAGGCAAAGTGTGATATTCATTTGGATGTCTAAAATCTTAGTTAGGGTTTCGAGCCCTAAAACATGTTTTCATAAAACTCGGTTTTCGAACCATTTCTAAAACTCATATTTGTTAAACCCTAGAAGTCCAACCCTAACAAAATCCCATTTTGGCCAACTTGGAAACCTTCGATTTTTGACCAAAAATCCTACCATATTCAAACCCTCAAAATTCGCAATTTCCAATTCAATCAAAACTTTCCTTTTCCAAACTTTCCTTTTCAAATCAACCAAATCAAAACCTTCCTTTTCAAATCCCTCAAATCACTCCTTTTTCAAACCTTCCAAATTTAAACCAAAATCAACTCCTTCCATTTTGGAAATAATACAAACTTTCCTTTTTCAAAATAAAATCAAATCTTCCTTAAAAGGAAATATTTCCAAAACTCAATCATTTCAAATCAAATCAAATCTTTTCAAATCTCAATCTTCCTAAAAAGGAAACATTTCAAAAATCAAATCTTCCTGAAAAGGAAATATTTTGAAATCTCAATCTTCCTTAAAAGGAAACATTTCAAAATCAAATCAAATCTTCCTAAAAAGGAAACATTTTCTAAGTCCAATCCTTTCCTGAAAGGAAACACTTTAAAACTCAAACTTTCCTAAAAATGAAAACTTTCTAAAAATGAAAACTTTCTAGAAATAGGAACCCATTTCAAAATTTCAACTCTTTCGGCCTCTTGTCCGAACTACGATTGACCTGATCCTCTTTAAGGAGGTACGTGGGCAAACCCTTCATGGGTTGCGGTCACAGTCCTTTTCAAACTTAACTCCCCCTTTCAAACTCTTCTTTAAATTCTATTTTCAAAAGTTTTCTAAATGGATAGCATTAAACATAGGTAACTGGTGAGTCATAATTAGGTGAGTAAAACGTGATTAGACATATAGGTACCGCAAGGGTGGGGAAGGGTGATAATCTTAGGACATCTTCCCCACACGTAATCAATCCTCGTACTTAAGAATTTATGTTTCAAAGACCAAAACTGAAGTCAACTTTCAAAAGGGCTTTTCAATGTTTTTAAGGATGTCAAACAACCCTACCTTCTAAAACCCTCTCATGAGGACATTTTTCAAAAACCTTTTTCAAAACCCAAGTTTAACCCTCAGGTTCGACTTAGTGCAAATGACCTAGCACATCTTTAAATATGTTAGGTGGTGAATCCAAAAACCTTTTCAAAAAGCCCTAATCAATCTCATTTCAAAAATTCAAACCCCGTCGCATTCGTCCTTCTAGGAGAATGAGTTCTAACGAGATAGCACCATACCAAATTCCCACCCCAAGCCAAGAAAGAGAGGAGAATGGGCCCGGCATCCGGAAACAGGGTGCGGCAAAGATACAGAGAAGGTCTCTATTGGAGAACAATTTCGTTAGACTCTCGTTGGACGTTGTGGCAGCAAGATTCGTGGAAGTTTAGTCTTTGGAAGCATGCCGCTTTAGGTTTTGACCTACTTATAAAAGAGGCACACCTTACTAAGTTTCTCACATGAGCAGCCACTAACAAAATACTTCTAACGAGTTCTCTAAAGATCCTAGATGCTCATAATTGAGTTTTATCAACATACAATCTTCATCACCATTAAAGAGAGTTAAAATGTTCGAGACGCGAAATCTGTACTAAGAGGATCTATATGGTGATCAAGCACGGTAATGGTGTATTGAGGAGTCGATCAAGTTTAAGGTAACCAAGTAAATGAGGAGTTGATTGGGAATTGGGTTGTAAGTGATCTTGTAACCATTTGACATTGGTTTTAATTCATGATCTTTGTCCGGTGAAATGGACTCGTGATTTTTTCCCGATTTAGGTTTTCTCGGCAAAAATATCATGTGTCAATGGCTTGATTAGTTTTTCTTTACTTATCATTAACATACATTGTGATTGCACATAGCCATTTTCATATCTATCATAGTGTTGCATTAATACTCATCCTTTGGCAAAGATATAGAGAAGACAAGGTTTTTCAATTGGTATATGAGCGGGACACTCAAAAATATTTTTAAATTTTTGAAGGAGTGAGATCCTGTTTGTCTAAATTGATAGATTTTCCAAAGGAAGCTAGTTCAACTGCTAGACCTCCATTACTTGATGGAACTAACTACCCCTACTGGAAATCAAATATGAGAGATTTTCTTAAGTCAATTGATGAACGAGTTTGGCTTGCTATTATGAGTGGCTGGAGTCCATCCACCGTTTCATTTGGTGAAATAATGATTTTAAAAACTTCAAATCAATGAGATAAAATTGATTTTGAAAATTATGGGTGGAACAGTAAAGCCATAAATTCTATCTATAATGGTGTCACAATTAAGGAGTTTCATCAAATCTCCAACTGTGAAATAGCTAAAGAGGTATAGGATACTTTACAGATTACTCATGAAGGTACTACATCTGCAAAGATAGTCAAACTTTAGTGATTGACTAGTACATTTGAAACTTCATGAATGAAAGACGATAAAAATTTTGATCAATTTTATGTCAAACTCAGCGATATCGTCAACTGTTGTGAACAAATCTCTCCATCTAAAATTGTTTGAAAAATTTTGAGGTCTTTACTGGAGAAATTTTAAGCAAAGGTTACAGCAATTGAAGAAAGTAGGGATGTTGACTCCATAAAAGTTGAGGATTTAGTTAGTTCCTTACAAACTTTTGAAGCCAATTTCTGCCAATCTAAAAGGAACAAAGGAATTGCCCTTATTTCCATTAAGGAAAACGTGAATGAAGTTAGTGATAGCGACTCTGAATGGGTCCCAAAGACATGGCTTTGTTTGTCAAAAAATTCAGAAATTTTTTTATTAAACGACAACAAAGTCAATCTTCCTCTTTTGATAGAACAAAAGGAAAATCTTTTGACGAGATCGAGTTTTTAAGGAAACCATTAGATAAGTCTGGTTAAAAACAATGCTTTGAATATCATGGCTATGCACACATTGCACAAGATTGTTCGAACAAGAAAAAGAATAAAAGAAACAAAGTTTTGACTGTCACATGGAGTCATTCCGAGAAAGAAGAAGAGTTTGACAAGGAGGATGGTTCTGATAACTTCACAATTTTTGTTGCTTCTACCTCTGAGATAATTGAATCTTCATCAAAACTCCAAAAAGTTGAAAAGTCCGAAGAGTCTGATGGTACTGTAGGGTCTCCTAAGTAAGAGAAGGGAGAATCTGATGATGAAGATAAGAGTGAACTTCAATTGGCATATGATCAACTTTACAAGTAATACTACAAATTGACTAGGGTAAATGTCAAACTCAGAACTAAATTAAAAAAAGTATTGGATAAAGTTGAAAACTCTAAAAAAGGAGAACATTTGTTGCGCCCCGATTTTTAACTAAGCCCACGTGGCTCGAGAAAAAGCACGGTACTCTCTTGTTAGAACTCATCCGTCTAGAAGGGCAAGTGCGACTAAGTTTAACCTTGAAATTGATTTGAACAAGGGCTTTTAAAAAAAATTTTAGAGTCGCCAACTAAACTTAGGTTTTTCGAAACCATTTTGAAAATGTCCTTCCTATGACAGTTTTTGGAAAAGAGGTTTTTAGCAACCTTTTAAAGCCCTTTTAAAAACATGACTCCAGATTGGTCTTGTGAAAATAGTGATTCTGGGTTCCAAGGTTTGTTAGTGTAGGGTAGACATTCTTAGATCGTCACCCTAACCCGCCTTTTAGGTACCTACATATCTAATCACCCTTGGTTTACTCGAATAATTGGTTACTACTATCCACTTGATATTCACTTTGGAATTTTGAAAAATAAGTTTGGTCATCACTTTTTTGGATGAATGATGCATGATGTATGTTTAGAAAACCTTGTTTGAAAACATGAAAGTTTTGAAGGGATTTGAGATAGGAATTTTGAATTGATAAAAACTTTTGAAAAGAGGACTTGGGTGGAAATAAAGGTTATGACCACACCATTTTAGGTTGCCTACGTATCTCATTTCGTGAGAATCAAGTTATTCATAGTTTGGACTAGGGCCCAATACAAAATAGGCGCACTAAGACCATTGGAAGACACATCGGGGCCCTTGGAAACTTTGAAGATGCATTGAGGTCTTTAGAAAGTTTTAAAGATACTTTAAGGACTTTGAAAAAAGAGAACTTGAAAGTTCAGAAAGATGCCTTTGATGTAGGACTTGAGATGTTTGAAGTGTCTTCGAAATCGGGATTAAAGATTATTTTAAATGTTTTTGGGATGAACTCAACAGAGTTTTGGAAATGCTTTGAAACAACTCAAGGGAGTTTTTAGAAAGGTTTTAAAATAACTCAAGGGAGTTTTGAAAATGTTTTGAAGTCTTGTTTTGAAAACTTTGGAAGGAGAGTTTGAATTGGAAATGCTCTCGTGGACTTGTCTTCGATAAACTTTTGAAAGTAGTTTTTGAATACCTTATCAAAGGTATATTTAATGTTTTATCACCTTTAATGGGTTAGTCATTGAAGAACTAAACCTATGTAGGGCTATGAGTTTTGAAAACGGGTTTGGAAAAGGGGTTAGAAACTTCCCTTTTGGTTTTTAAAAATTTAGGGTTATAGAACCCTTCTTGAATATCTTACTTATACTTGAACAATCTTAACCACAGAGGGATTAGGGTTGCTTCAAAAATATGATGTTTGAAAATCATTTTTGAAAAGAGTTTTTGAAAACACTTAAAGTTTTGGAACCCTAATATGGACAACCTTGAAAATTGTATTTAATGTATCACATTCCCTTGGAATCCCTAACAATAAAGGGTTAGGCACACTTTAGGGTTATGAGCTTTTGGAAATATTTTGAAAATATATTTGGTAAATCTTAAGTGTCTAGCCATTTTAGTTGAGACAAGTTTAAGGGAACTCTTGGGAACATTTTGAAGATAGACTATGGAAATATTTGAAAAGATTTTGGAGTTTATTTTTGAAATGTCAAAAGAGTAGGATATTTTTGAAAATACGCTATGACAATGGGTTTGAATTGAAAGATCATTTGAAAAGGGGTCTTTGAATTGGAACCTTGAAGCTTACTAGCCTTGGTTGGGATGATCTAAGATTAACTAACTCAGGTTAGGTTAACCTACGATTGGACAACTAAGCTTAGGTTGGACTAGGGTTGGATTGACCTAGGATTAACTAACTAGAGTTAGGTTAACCTAGGGTTACGGTGACCTAGGGTTGACTAACTATAATTAGGTTAACCTAAGTTTAAGGTGACCTAGGGCTAACTAACTTGGGTTAGGTTAACCTAGGGTTAAGGTGACCTAGGGCAACTAACTTAGGTTGGGTTAACCTAAGGTTGGAAAACTAGAGTCAAGTTAACATAGGGTTGGAAGGTGGTTTTGAACTAGGGTTTGGGCCTAGTGATTTTGGAAAGGTGGTTTTGAACTAGGGTTTGGACCTAGTGGTGTTAAAAAGATGGTTTTGGAACTAAGGTTTGGCCCTAGTAGTTTAGAGAGGTGGTTTTGATATAGGGTTTGGACCTAGTGGTTTTAAAAGTGGTTTTACGCATAAAATTTGAAAGCGTATTTTGAAAACCATTTTAATGAAAACCACTCAAGTGAGTGTTGGATTCATATGGTCGGTTTTGGAAACTACTCAAGAGAGAGTTGCCTTAGAACCATTATAACCACTATCTCAAGAGAGTGAAACTTTTGAAAATCAATATATACAAGGTAGTTTTGAAAACTTCTTTGATTGAAAACTAAAGAGAATGAACCTTTAAAAATTATTTTTTGGAAAGGAGATTTCGCAAAACTACTTTTAAAATATTGAAAACTACTCCAAAGAATAAGGGTTCACATGGTTGATTTCAAAAAAATCACTCAAAAGAGGACTCCATGGGACCATTCTAACCACAATATTCAAGAAAGAAAAACTTTTAAAAATCAAGATGAAAATAGTAGTTTTGAAAAATTATTTTTATGCAAATTAAAGAAAATGAACTTTTGAGAACCCTTCTTGAAGGGGGTTGTTTCAGAAACCAATTTCCTATGGTCAATAAATGAGGAGACCACTCAAGGGAGGGCTCCATGAGAACCATTTCAACCACAAAACTCAAGAGAGCAAAATTTTGAAAATCAAAGTGAAATACAAGGTGAAAACCATTTTAATATAACTTGAAGGTAATAAAATACAATTATACAAAATGAGGTCAATGGACTTAAAGAGGGTTCTCTAGAATGTGAAAATTAAGAGTTTGACCTAGGCTTCATGAAACTAACTCTTAGAACCATTTTTAGGAAAATACTCAAACATGAAGTTTGAGAATGACAGAGAAATAGAGATATTGAAGGTTTTTGAAAAATGATGATGAATATTAAAATGGAGCCAAGCATGCAAAACATGAACATGGTAACCATATGTAGAAGAGTGGTCATGAAATCATACAAGGCTAGAGGCCACATCAAATTGCAAGGTGCTCCAAGGCCATATCATCTTAGAGTAGACTTGTGAAAGATCCTCCTACACAGTGGCTCTCACAAGCTTTCCTCTTAGAATGACCTAGGAGCTCACTTGTTTCAAATATGCAAGAAAGGGGGGTAGAACATGGAGGTTAAAAGAGAAGAGTAGTCCAAGTGGACTAAGAGGGAGAAGAGAGAAGTGGGAGAGACATAAATCAAAAGTGAATACCACCTTTGTCTTCAAACCACTTTCAAGCTTCCATGGATGATTTGTCTCAAACATTAATGGTCTTGGAAAGACTTGAAGGGGTTGGAAATTGCTATTCTATGGCATTGGAAGCTTTGTAGATGAAGTGCATAAGCTAGAGAAAGGTTGAATCTAACTTAGGTGCTTGGAGGGTGAGGTGTATAGAGAATTTCGGAGTTTTGAGGCTATTTTTGCAAAGCTTCGCTACTATTTTTTATTCTGGAATATGCAAAAGGGGAGGCCTGTATTTATAGGCAAACTGCTGAGAGTTGGCACATGTGCTACATACGCTTAAGCAATTTTTGCCCTAGCGCATGTAGCATATGCGCCAATACTATTCCATTGGTTGAATGCCACGTGGCACACGCAGTACTAACTTAACTCGGGGAGTAAGCAAACTTTTGATGAATCTAATCATAATCTGAGCGCATGTAGCATACACTCCACCACTAGCAACTTTCATGTTAACTTTACCTCGATAATTGTGCAATCCAAAAAAGATTCGAGAAAATCGGTCACATCCACGATGCTCTTCTATTATTTTTCAAGGACTGGGAACTTTTGGGGATCTTCAAAAGTGTTCAGAAGAGTAAGATATCACCTCAGGAAGTGTGTATGAAAACACACTATTGCAGAGTGTCTGTGATACACTCCGCGGATGTTCAAACTTAGCAGTTTTTGTGCCACGTGATCATAGCCTTTAGGGCATGATCTCTCCGATCGGACCAAATCGATGAAAAATGCTCTAGAAATACTTTCAAGAATTTCCTAATTTACTCATTTCTCAAGTCATTTGATAGTGAATCGTAATCAGGGAATCAGAGAAAAAGATAATCCTAGCGGAGCATCTGTAAGATGCTCCAGGGGTTTTTTGAAAGTGGCAATTTTTTAGCCATGCAATTTGGGCCTTCGAAAAACGATCCATTCAATCGAGCAATATCAATGGAAAGACCTATGGATAGTCTTCTTAGAATTCCCTGATTTATACATTTCTCAAGTCATTTGACGGTACGTTATAATCAGGAAATCGGGAGAAAAGTAAACTCTAGCGGAGCGTCTGTGAGATGCTCTAGGGGACTTTCGTCAACTTAGAAGTGTTTAGAGTCATGAAACTTACCTTGGATTGAACATAGGCATATAATAGGATTTTTCGGTTTGGTACCCAAAACTGGTATGGTTTCGGGGTGCGCTCGGGCCACCAGGGTAAAATGGACATTTTGACTGGAATTGGTCGAAAAAGGTCAAGATGGGTTGGGATGGCTACTAAGCATGTCGGACTATTTGGGGACGGTCCTGGAAGGTGTATTCACTGTTTGGAGGGATTTGTGCCATGTTGGTATGCCCAAGGGCAAACGGTCATTTTGACAAGAGTTAACCAGAAAAGGACCAAAATTAGTCAAGATTGCGTATTCAGTATGCCTAATTGCATAAGAAAATTTTGGAAGAGTGGACTTATTGTCTTGAGGGATTTTGAACTTTCTCAAAAACGTACCTAGAGGCCCAAGGGGCAAGTTTGGTCATTTTTCACCAAGTTGGGCTAGCAGGTGCTGGTGTTGACCTAGTTGTTAGTTCCTGAGACCGCCCGATCTCGGAAAGCTACCTATGCAGTATTGGTTCCTGAGACTGCCCGGTCTTAGTGAGCTACCTGTAAGGTGGAGATGGTTCTTGAGATCGCCCGATCTTAGAAAGCTACCTATAGGGTGCTGTTGGTCCCCGAGATCACCTGGTCTCAAAGAACTACCGAATAATGGACATTCTACATTGGTGCGCTAACAAGCGCCAGAAGTGAACCATCTGAAATTTGATAAAGTGTTAGTTCTCGAGATTGCCCGATCTCGGGAAGCTACCTAGATGGCGTTGGTTCCCGAGATTGCCCAATCTCAGAAAGCTGCCTGGATGGCGTTGGTTCCTAAGACCGCTAGGTCTCGAAAAATTGCCTGGAGTGCCTAAGGCCAATATGGCCTTTTCAACTTCAATTGGGCCTTACGGGCCTGGGAAGTGACTAGTTGACTAGATTGGAGTTTGAAAGAGCCGGCCTAGGCTCGCATATGTTGTGATGTTTGAAACTAGATCCAGTCAAACTGGAGATTATTGAGCGGGCAAAAATAGGGTGCTTACAACATTGATGCACAAGTTGAAGTTGTCTAATTGAAGACTCATAGATTAACTCTACCTGATAAAGTTAAGTTTATGATCGTGAAGAGTTCAATAAGGCACTTGAAGAAAAAGTAAAAAAAGCTTGAATCTGAACTATCAAAGTCCAACTTCACCTTCAAGAAATACAAGGCAAGTACAAATTCATTAGAGAAAGTTTGGGAAGATCAAAAGAATGCTTGGGACATGCGAGGTATTAGATATAAAGATCAACCATCTAAGCCACGACAGCCAAGAAGCCAATTAAATTTGTGCCATCTGGCATGTATGATTCTTCCTTAGATAAGGGTATTGTCACACATTTTGTGCCTGCATGCCATTACTATGGAATCAAAGGTCACATAAGGCCACAATATCATAAGTTGTATGGTTTGCCTATTGATTATTATCATTCTCAAAAGTCCTACAATCAAGCTAGATATATGACGAGTCATTGTCTAATAGATTTCACATTCTAGCTGAAAAGTCAAAAGCTTAGAATTCCAAACTTGAATGACTTATTCAACCTAGAAGAGGTGGAAACTATATAACAAGACCAAGGGTCAACTCTAACCCTAAGACAGCTCAGAAAGTTAAACAACAGATTTCAAAGAAATTTGAAAAATCTAAAACCAGGACTGTATGGATTACGAAAGCTGATCTTAAAAGGTATGTAGTTCACACTGCTTTAAAAGCCCATAACTCCAACATGTGGTACTTAGATAGTGGGTGTTCAAGGCATATGTGTCGTGACAAATCTTATGTTAATAGTTTGACTAAGTGTGATGGTAGATTAGTAACCTTTGGTGATGGAAATATAACAAAAGTGATTGGAAAAGGAAATATCAAATCACAAGGTTTACCAAGTTTGAATGATGTTTTACTGATTAATGGACCGAAAGTTAATCTCATTAGCATTAGTCAGTTATGTGATACACAACACCAAGTACATTTTTCTAAAACTGAATGTTCCCTTTTTGACAAAATTGGTACTTGTGTCATGAAAGGTGTTCGCACAACTAATAACTGTTATGGGATAACTTCTGAAGGTGGAATTACATGTAATTCTGCTAAATTGGATGGGACTGAGCTATGGCATCAAAGATTACGCCATGTGAACTTTAATAATTTATCTAAACTGTCTTGTTCTGAGCTCATCCGTGGGACTCCAAAACTTGGAAAACTCATAAATTATGTGTAGGGCCCATTTCAACTAGGAAAACAAATTAAATCCTTCTAATGCTCATGTTGAGCAGATTTCTACTTCTAATCCTCTTGAACTTATGCAGTTAGATCTTATGGGTCCTACTCGAACAAAGAGTTTAAGAGGTAAAAAAAATATATTTTCATTGTTGTCGATGATTTCTCTATATATACATAGGTTGATTTCACTAGAAAAAGGTCTGACACCTTCTCTGTGTTTAAAGCTGTGTTTGAGATTATAGATGGATAAGGACACAAAAATCGGTTACATTTGAAGGATTCAAACTAATCATGGTAGAGAATTTGAAAATTCTGAGTTTGCTAACTTCTATGGTGAACATAGTATACGTCATAAGTTTTTAGCACCAAAAACTTCACAACAAAATGTAGTAGTAAAGAGGAAGAATCACGTCATTTAAAAGATGGCAACAGTGATACTCCATGGTAAAAGATCCCTCAACAGTATTGGGCTAAGATTGTTAATATTGCGTATTACATCTCAAACAAAGTCTACTTGAGAGTTGGTACCAAGCAGACTCCACATGAGTTGTGGAACAGTAAGAAATGCATTGTGAAATATTTCAAGTATTTGGGTGTAAATACTGCATCCTTAAGGATAGAGAACAATTGGATAAATTTGACTCCCAAAGTGATGAAGGAGTATTTCTTGGGTATTCTATTAATAGTAGAGCTTACAAAGTTTATGACTTACACACATTTACTATTATGAAATCAATTAATGTTATTATTGATGATGTTGAGACCTCTACTGATGAGCCTCTTGAATAGAAGTTTGTTGCAGATAGTAAACCTATTTTGGAGATAGAGAAAAATCAAGAAGAGGTGATATTACAAGATGAAACTGAAAGTGTTAAAACTCAAGATGAGCAGAAAAGCACTTTGAAACCCTCCTCTAGAGTAAAGCTTTATCATCCTCTGGATCAAGTAATTGGAGGGTAATTGATACAATGAAGACAAGGTAACAAGTAAGGGATGAGGTAAACTATCTGTGTTATACTTCTACTTTTGCACCAAAGAATGTGAAAAAAGCCTTGTCTAATGATTACTAGATAACTGCCATGCATGAGGAGTTAGGTTAATTTGTGTGTAATGCTATTTGGACTCTTGTGCGTAGATTTAAGCATGTTAATGTGATAGGAACCAAGTGGATATTTAAGAATAAATTTGATGAACATGGTACTATCATAAAAAATAAGGCTAAGTTAGTGGCTCAAGGATACACTCAAATTAAGGGTATTGACTTTGATGACACCTTTGCTCCTGTTTCTAGGTTAGAATATGTAAGGATTTTACTTGCCATTGCATGTCACTTGAGCTTCAAATTATATCAAATGGATGTAAAGAGTACATTTTTTAATGGTATTCCTCAAAAAGAGGCCTATGAGGAATAACGTAAACAGTTTGAAGATCCATATTATCCTACCCATGTGTATAAACTTAAAAAGGTCTTGTATGGATTGAAACAAGCTCCACGAACTTGGTTTAAGAGACTCACCACATTTTTGTTAGAGTTTGGCTTTTCTCGAGGGGGAGCTGATAAGACTTTGTTTATTAGGAGAGAGTTTAGACACATTCTTATTGCTCAGATTTATGTGGATAATATTGTGTTTGGTTCTACTTTTGATACTCTTGCTCATAGTTTTTCTGATCAGATGAAAAGTTAACTTGAAATAAGCATGATAGGTGAGTTGAATTATTTTCTTGGTCAACAAGTTAAATAGATAGATAAATGAATCTTTATTTTTCAATCCAAATGTGCTAGAAACCTTGTGAAAAAATTTGGGTTGAAATCTGCTTAGCATGCTAAAACACTTATGAGTAGTAGTACTAAACTTAGTAGAGATGTTTCAAGAAAAGTTGTTGAGCAAACCCTATATAGCAGCATGATTGGCAGTTTGTTGTACCTTACTGCTAATGGACTATAAGCACCCCATTTTTGCCCGCTCGACAGTCTCCAGTCCATCCAGACTTATATTTAAGTCAATATGGACGTATTCCAATCTAAATCAACTTTCCAAGTCTAACCCTGTCAATAGATCGCCGCGCGGGCCCTTTGGGCCCAAATAGAGGCAAAATGACCAAAATGCCCTTGGGGGCATTGTTCAGTTCAATTCCAATAGGCATGGCTTTTCGAAGACGGTAAGTCCCCTTTCTAATTCCAATTCTAATTAAATCTGGTAAACTTTTCAAGAAAGTTGATACCTCGAGGTGGTAAAACCATCCAATCCAGCACGTTTCTGAAGAAACTCTTCGAAACGATAAGTCCCTTCAAACCCGTCGACCGGGACGAGACCCCAAGTCCCCGAGATGGTAGAACGGTCCACCTTTGGTGCCTGCTAACCCGCCAATGAAGAAATGTCCGTTTCAACACGCCTTTCCAGAAAGTTGATTCCTCAGGCGCTAAGTCCACCTAGCGACTTTCCGAGATTAGGCAGTCTCTGGAATTATCGCGACCCGTTAAAGTAACAAAAATACTCGTAAACATCATAACCATCAGAATGATGGAAACACTCGCAAACAGGTCGATATAGGGAATTGCCAACAAACCCCTATGTCACGGGACCGCAGTTAGAGTGACAGAAACACGCAAAACCCAGGTCAACACCGGTGCCTGCTAGCCCACTTCGGTGAAAAATGACCAAACTGCCACTAAGGTCATTTTTAGCACGTTTCTTGAGAAATTACCCTCAGAGCGATTAATCCACCCTTCCAAGATTGTCTTAAAGACAGTCCGGCATGATCAGGTGCCTACTAGTCAATTTCGGACCAATTCTGAGACATTCCGGTCAAGATGACCATTTTGTCCCTAGGCATCCAAGCGCCCCGGGAACCACACCGGCTCTGGATATCAAATTGGTAACCTCCCGAGAATGCTTCTTATAGTATTCTCAGCCTTCCATTATCTTTCCAGATAATTCCGAGTCAGTTCCGGCAAACCCAGTGCAAAATGACCGTTTTGCCCCTGGTGGGTCGATCGCCTCTTCCAACCACACCAGCTCTGGGTATCAAACTGGTAACCTCCTGGGACATTCTAAGTGATGTTTCCAAATATTGAGTCTTCTTCCAGAACATTTCGAGTCCATCCCGGTAGTTTTCCGGTCTAGTTGACCATTTTGCCCCTAATGGCCTAGTCAACCCTTCCAACACATCCTGTCATCATTTTTCAAGTCTACTATTCCCAGGACATTGTTATAAGGGTTAATGTCCCTTTTCGACTCTCTAGGCCATTCCCGACCCTTTGAATCGTTCACGGACCTTCCGGAGTCACTCTTAGTGAAGAAAGACTAAAATTGCATGGTAGTCACTAGTACAGGCACCCAAATCTTTGAAAGATACGTTGCTTGCCGACCTTAAAAGTTTCCTAAGTGGCTGGCGCCACTCCTAATGGCACCAGTAGGATTTTTGGCCTAGCGCCACTATAACAGGCGCCAGTTCAGTCTTCTGTCTATAAATACAGAGCCTCCTCCAGCGTGAAAAGGGTCTGCAAACTTAATCTAAAAACTCTCCTCTTCGATATATAGAGCTCGTAGCCTCCCTAAACCCTTGTCTTCTTTAGGTTTTCCAAAACCCTAGCCCCCATATACAAACACTAGCTCTCATATATTCCCATACACTCATATACACTCAAACACTAGCCTCCAATGAAGACTTGAAGTGCTCCAACCCGAAGCTCCCAAAGATCAAGACAAGCCTTTGAAGACTGACGCAAAGCAAAGCGAGGACTGAAGCAAAGCAAGCAAGTAAAACAAAACGAATAAAGAAGACACAACGTAGGTTTCCTATTTACATTTACGCACTCCCCCCTCTCTCTTCTCTCTCCTAACCCACTTGGATTTTCTTCTATTTTAATCCCCTATCTTCTTTCCCCCTTTCTTGCATGCTTGAAACAAAAGACTTCCCGGTCCATGTGTAAGATTAGACTATTGAAGGTCACCGTGTCGGGGGCTTGCTTTTAGTTTAACTGGAGACCACGTGGGTTCGGCCCCCTTGATTATGTGGTGAAGCCTTAACCTTGTATGTTCACGACCCCAACTTGCATTGTGCATATCATGATCTTGCATTCCTCCAAAATTCGTTTTCCAACTTATTTTCAAAACTTGCATCAAAACCGTTTTCAAAACTTGCGTTAAATCTTGTTTTTCAAAACTTGCTTTCAAAATCACAAGCCTAAGGTGATTCTAGCCTTTTCATGGTTAGGGTTGCTTTAGGAAAGTGTTATATTTAAAGTGACCAATATGGTCCATATTTTCAAATTCTTGTTGTTTTCAAAACCACTATCTTAAAGTGGTTCTAGTGTTCTTATGGTTAGAATCGTTTTAGGAAAGTGAGATGTTTTTATGGACTTTCTAAAAACTCTCTTTTTAAATCTCCCTTTCTAAAAAACCACTTTTCCAACATACTTTCTAAAAATTCTCTCCAATCTCCTTTTCAAAATTCCTTTCCAAAATTATTGTCTAAAAGCTCTATTCAAAAATCTATTTTTCAAACTCCTTTTGAAGCTTCTTTCCAAAAAAAACTCTCTTTAAAATTCACTTTCTAAAAACGCTCCTAAAAATCTTTCCCAAAAACTCTTTCGACAAATCTCTTTCCAAAAAACTCTCTTTTCAAGTTTACTTTCTAAAAACTCCTTTCTAGGATTTCCTTCCAAAAGTCTTCCTTCCTTGCCTTTCGAAGGACTCACTTTCCAAAATCTCTTTCCTTAGAGTCTAAGTCAAGCCTTAGAGCTAACGATTAGAAAACCCTAATTTCCTTTCCTAGAACATGATTCTCAATCTTGCCTCAAAACCTAGGTTTTCAAAATCTCCCTTTTTACATCAAAATCATAGGCTTCCAAAACCTATCTTCTACATCAAAACTATAGTCTTCCAAATCTAGGATTTCTAAAACTTCACCTTCCAAATCCATGCCCAATCCAATCTTTCCTTTAGGAAGCCAAATCTAATCTTCCCTTTAGGAAAACAAATCCAATCTCCCGTTTAGAAAACTAGATCTAATCTTCTGTTTTTGAAAACAAAATCAAAACACCTTTTTAAGAAACAAAATCCAATCCTTTGCTTTAGGAAATAGGAATCTCAATCCTTCCTCATCTAAACCTTTCCTAAATTCAAGTCCTTCCTAAACTCGTACTTTCCTAAACCTTAAGTTTCCAAAACTTAAACTTTCAAATCTTTCCTTATACTTTAAGCTTCCAAATCTTTCCTCATTCAACCCTTTCCTAATTCCATACATTTCCAAATTTTAACTTTCCAAATCTAAATTTTCAAATCTTTCTTAAACTCAAACATTTCCTAATCTCAAGTATTTCTAAAACTCAAAATTCAAATATTTCTAAATTCAAACCTTTCCTAATCTCAAGTATTTCTAAAACTCAAAATTCAAATATTTCTAAATTCAAAACTTTTCTATTTCAAAATATTCCCAAATTGAAACTTTCCTAATTTGAAAATTTTCCTAAACCAAAACTTTCCTAAAATGAAACTTTCCTAAAATGACACTTCCCTATTTTGAAACTTCCCTAATTCGAATCTTTCCTATATCCAATCTTTCCTAAGTCTAGGTTTCCTGAAACCAAGTTTTTCAAAATCAATCTTTTCAAATCTTCTAATCAAAGATCAAAGTCCAATCCTTTCAATTCCAAATTTCAATTTCCAATCTTCTATTCTAAGTTCAATTCAAATCAAAATCTCTTTTTCCAAGTTAAAATCTTCTATCGAACTCTTGTCCAAACTACGACTGACCTGATTCCTCCAAAGGGATACGTAGGCAACCCTCATAGGTGCGGTCACAACCTTTTTTTTCAACTTCCAATTCCATGATCTATTTCAAACTTTCAATTCCAAATTTCTATTTCCAATCTCCAAAACTTTCTTTCCAATTTCAAACTTCAATCCTTCTTTTCAAATCTATTTCCAAATCAATTTTCAAACTCTTTTCTCTTACAATTGCATGTCATGCATTATTCTTTTAAACATTCTTTTTCTAAAAATGGATAGTTTTTGGACATGTATTAATCGAAGACTCTAATAGGTGAATCTAGGGTGAATAGACATGTACGTACCGCAAGGGCGGGGTAGGGTAATGGCTTAGTGCATCTTCCCTACAGGTAACCAACCTCCAAACTTAGATCACTATTTTCAAAGACCGAAATGGAGTTATTTTCAAAAAATGGCTTAAATATTTTCTATAGGTTGCCAAACAACCTGTTTTCTTAAAAAACCCTCTCTTAAGGAGGTATTTTCAAAACCATTTTCAAAAACCCTAAGTGTAATCTTCGGATTGTGCTTAGTTTTAGGTGACCTAACTCACCTTAATCAAATTAGGTGGTGACTCCAAATGTTTTCTAAAAGCCCTTTATTCAAATCAATTTTTAATTCAAACCTAGTCGCACTCATTCTTCTAGGAGGATGAGTTCTAACGAAATAGTACAGTATTATTCCCGCTTGTGTGTGTATTCCTCGAGTGCGAAAAATTTGGGCGCGACATGGACCTGACATTACATTTAGTGTAGGTGTCTATACTAGATTCTAGCCATATCCTAAAGAGTCTCATTTGTTTGCTGTTAAAATGATCATTAAATATATGAATGGGAGACTTGGGTATGGAATTTGGTTCACTGATATTGCAGGCTACACTGATACAGATTGGGCAAGGTCTGTTGATAATCGTAAAAGCACATCTAGTGAGTGTTTCTATGTTGGCAATAATCTTGTTGCTTGGCATAATAATAAACAAAATGCAATTTCGCTGTCCATTACTGAAGCTGAGTAAATAGCTGCTTGGAGTTATTATACTCAGCTTATTTGGATGAAGCAAATGTTGAATTATTATAGCTTAGATCAGAGTATCATGACTATATTCTATGATAACATGAGTGCGATAAGTATTTCAAAAAATCCGGTCCAACACTCTCGTACTAAGCATATTGATATTAGATATCACTTCATTAGTGAGCTAGTTGACGAGAAGGTGATTTCCTTAGAGCACATTTCAATTGAGAATCAACTTGTTGATCTCTTCACAAAACCCCTTGATACCCTAAGGTTTGAGTTTCTTGGAAAAACTCCAAAGGTATGTCTTATAGAGTAGTTCTTAGAGTCTAGGTTCACAGCTTAGAGTTGGTCGTCTTTGCCTTATCATTCTCTCTAATGCTATATAGTTATTTTTAAAATGTTTTCAAAAAAATCTAAAAAGATTTTGTTTTCTTTTCTTTTTTCTTAGATTAGTTCTGGTAAATCATTTGTTCAAAATTTGTCTCATGAGTTTATTGATGTGAAGGCATGTTTAACATTGAATCTAATGTGTTTCATGGCTTACATTCTTATGAGTCAATAGTTTTGATGATCATTATCATTTGTGTGATTCATGTTCACTTGATGTCGACTTCTTGAGATCCTTTAGAATGTGGAATCCGCCTTGATGATAATTTCCTGGTCTACATCATTGTTTGAAACACTTTGAAATGCTTTATACCTCAATTGACCATGTTCTTCACGATTCCCACTCGTGTTAGTTTTATGTCTTTGATGGAAAGAGCTAACAGTAAGTGTGAGTGCAGATACCATTGTTATGTGACAAGAGGAAAAGGCTACCTATTCATGTGTGTGAAAGCCACCATCTCTTTATGCTTTATTGTTACAATTCTTGGAAATGTAAGGTTGGATTCCTATTGTAAAGATTGAGGGGGAGTACTTAAATGTAGAGTTTGTGGTGAAATGGGTTTGACTTCTAGGTTTGTGAGCTTGTTATGTATTTTCTCATGATGTGTCATTCGTGATCACGTCTAGGATCTATATTCTCATTGATCTCAATAAAGTTTCTGTATTCTTAATACATTATTATGGATATATTTTTAATCACCTTATGACTATTTGTTCTCAATCTTATGTGATTTTAAGCATGTTTGATGTTAATTTTTCACTCTTCCATCATCTTGAGGTTCATATGTCATGTTTTGTACCTTGATGATAGGCCTTCTGAACCTAAATTCTCCAGTTTTTAAAATTTCCAACTATTTTTTTGTTGTTCTTGATAGTCTCTACAAGTTCCACTTGCCCCCCGGCCGCAATGTCCAAAGATGCATTTTGCTTGAATTCGCTTCACCTCGCGGCCGTGAAGTGCAATTCTGGGGAGTTCCTTTAAAAACCCAGGATGGCTCTATTTTTGAAAACTCACTTCCTCTCACGGCAGCAACCAAAGGTGATTTTCCTAGGACCCTGTTCTTCATCAAATTGAAGTCTTCTCTCTAGATTTGGGCTCTATTTCCTTGATCTAGGTAATCCTCCTTCCTTGTCCACTTATTCTCCTTCGGTTTTTTCTAGGTTTTGTGCCCTAGATAGAATTTTTGGGGGTTTATCCTTTTACGGTTGTTTGCGTCGCTTGGGTTGGTTTTTTTCTTGAGATTCGTGTTCTCTTCTCTTTATATCTTATGTTACTTGATCTTCATGGCTCCAAACCCTAAGCGCGCTAAAGTGTCTTTTACCCCCAAGAACTCCTTTGCCTAAGTTTCAGCCTAACTCTAAGACTGAGACTCGTTTTAATGATGTGTTTCGGCAGGCTCGTGTTTATTGAGAGAGGGATTGTTCTTAATTGGTATACTAGGTCTTTCATTCACACGAAGTTTGTGAAGCGGCAATGGTCTGCCTATGTGTTTACGTCTAACTCTGTTGTACAGGCTTTAGTCCAAGAGTTCTTTGCCAACATCTATGATGTGTGCAGGCTCCAACGGATCCTTAAGTCTTATGTCTAGGGATGCTATTTGGACTTCTCCATTGAGGATATTTTTCAGTTTCACCAGTTGGTGTGACCTGATGTGGTAGAGTTTCCCTATCCTGATGAGTTGTTGGCCTCACCTTTGGATGTGATTACTCAGACCTTGAAGAATGATGGGCTTGGTTGGACTGAGACATATCTTCGTCAAAATCAGTTGAAGTCTCCTTACCACATCCTCAATCATGTTGTTTGTGATAACATTCTTTCCACCTCTTATTTGACTGAAATTTCTGAGGCTTGAGCCAGTCTTATGCATGCTATTGCTACTGGGCTCTCTATCGATCTTCCCCGTTTCATGCTTGATATTCTTCTCTAGGCCCATGGGGATGCCTCTACTCGGGCTTTCTTGCCCTTTGGCTCTTATGGTGTCCAACTTTGTGACACGTGATGGTGTGGTTTCAAGAGATCGTGAGACTTTTCTCTTTCCCAAGAAGCCTATATCTAATCTTTTTATCAAGCTTAGTGATGCTCAGCTTGCTTGAATCCCTCTTATTCCCCCTTTGAGGATCGATCCTGATGCTTATTCTGTTGCTGATGCTACTACTTCTGGTGTGGAAACTGTTGTACCAACTGTTGATACTACTTTTACTGCTCATGCTGGTCCCTCAGCTCCTCCACTAGTCTTTGATGCCGTTGTTCTTATTCGTTTATTTGATCTTACCGAGAGGGTGGCATGTTGCTGAGAGGGTTGATTGAGTGGTAGAGCTTCATGAGTTTGATATGACAATGATCCGTGAGACCTTGACCACCTTGAAGCGCGATCAAGCTGATTTTTATAATATCTTTAACACCTTCATGGGTTAGTTTAATCGTTAGCAGGGCTTGCTAGTGCTTCTTGCATGTTTTTTGTTGGTTGATCCACCTAGTCCTCAGTTGTGTTTTGTATATGTTGATGTGGCTAGTTGTGGATGGCCTTTTGGATATTGGTTTTTGCTTATTTGGATATTGCCTTTGTGATTCATGTTTCACACGTTTTGGCATTCTCTTGTTTAGAATTCTCTCTCTTTTCAGGCTATCTTTGACAATTTGTTCTAAAAGGGGGAGAATATGAGTGATATTATTGTTGGTTTATTCTTGATATCTTACACTTGATGGTTTTTCGTTTAGATATATTGTGTGCATGTACACGAGTTCGAATGCTTGGCTGAATGATAAACTAATTTTGGCTACTTAAATGCTTGTGAGTTGGGTAGTCATGTTGTAACAACTACAAAATTCATGACCCAGATGTAGACTGAGCCAAACCATGTTATTATAGTAAAATTTCTCTATTCAAAGACCTAATGATAAAATTTCTATGTTCAAATGCTATTAGCAAAATTTCTCTGTCCCAGCTAAAATTTCTCTGTATTATCTTGTAACATTGGAATGAACTTCAAATTTGTTGAGTGACATATAACATAAGAGTAAAATAAGTAAAAGATAGGAATTTAAGTAATGATTACATGTGTATAGATATTCTTTAGCAATATATAATTGGAGTTATAAATTAATAAATTAGATTAGTTAAGGGAAAACTAAATAAAGTAACCAACTCTTATACTATTTGATGAGGTGTCACAGCCTTATTGGTTGTAGGCTAACCAAGTTAGAAAACTAACTAAAAACCTAACTAAGTTAGCAATATGATTGTAATGCAAGGAGGGCAAACTAAAAAAAAAGGACGAAAGATCCAAAATATCTATCTTTATATCTAAATATGATATTATAAAGAAATTGCATGATTGGCTAGCTTCAATATCTTGAATTAATTAAATAAATAATTGAATTAAGAAAAGACTAGGCAACCCTTGAGTAGTCTTCTAGAATTGTAACAATATATCTTGGCTTGACACTTGGCAAACTCACAGCCCTTGATAAAGTAAGAGTCTACATGAGGGGAGACATTTAGGTAGGAAATTTTTTTAAATCAAGGGGGTTGGTGATATAGAGAGAGACTATATCAAGAGACTTACATCATATGTAATGTGGTCTCTAAAATCTGCTAGAAATAATAGAGAAAAGAGGAAGAGAAAGAAAGAGCAAGAAGAGAAAAAGAAAGAGAAAAGAGAGAGAGAAAGGGAAGAAGAAGAAGGTCCTTTTTCACCCAACATTAAGGACTTTGAAGGTAACTATTCTTTATCATTTCAAAGTTATTTTTATGCGCATTTCATGGGGATTAGAGGACTAGAAGTGGGGTAGAACACACTTGACCCAAGCTCCATTGATGGAGGAGGGTTTGAAGGATGTTTTTCTCCAGGGCATGGCAAGGTGTGAGACCAATCTAAAAATATTCCAAACTGAAAAATATAGGTAGAAACCAAGTTTGAAGGTTCTAGGTGGTCTGAGTAAAAAGTTAAGGCCAGATTACCGTTTTTGAGTTTGTCGGCAAAAATGCATAAGTTGACCGGATTTAGCACTCTTTTAGCCAAGACCAAGACTTGCCCACAGTCTAGGAAGTATGTGAAGAATTTTTGGGCACTGGGGGTGGTCAGGGATGATCAAAAAACCCAAAAAAAAGTATAGTTGCAAGTTGTAGTACGACTCCGGCGATGAACAGTCCACTTCGCCGGACTTTTTCTCTAGCCATCGGTAAAGGCAGCTGGTGAGGCTAGTGCCAAATAAAAGATCTTCGAGTCTAGTTTCTAGCACCGCTAACCTTGCATCATTTGGAGTTAAAATTAGTGAGTTATAACCGTCGAAAGATAGTTGGGTTGCAAGGGTAGCAAGCCTAAACCATTGGACAAGAAAGGTGGGGACCACCAATCGACTCACAGGGGTGGCGCGTGGGGGCACATGGACCACCCTATGGACCCCAATTTGTTTTTATAAAATTTATATTTTAATATAAGAAATATTTTAAAACTAGTTTAGTATTTTTCTAACACCCGAAAGTATTTTTTCTGAATTTCTTAGTGTTTTATCAAAGAACAATCATTAAAAATAATTTATGATGAACTAAAAGTATTTAAAAATTATTTTTAGACACTACTAAAAATACCCTAGGAAGGTGGGATATTCTCATCATCCAAATCAAATTCTAAAATTTTTTTACTCTTAAGGGCAAAACGATTTTTTAGACATCGTTACTCAAAAAAGGACAAACTTGACATTCTTTTTACAAACTTAAAATTAGAATTTCAAAAAAATATATAGTCACCTGAAATAAATAAATTAATATATTTTTGAAATTAACTGATTTTACAATCTAGGAAGGCAAAGAAATTGCACGGGTTACACCAGAGCAACTGTAGGGCTAAGTTAATTAACATTGAACACTCTAGGAGTTAGGACACACAATAGGAAGGTCTTACATTCATATATGTTAACTTAGACCTAAACAATAATACGAGCGATGATGTGCTTACAGCTTGCAGGCAAAACGAGACAACAACAGAACAACTAAGCTGAATCGAATTTCAGGTAAGCGATTCATACCCTCTATTATGATGATAGTGCAATTTTTGAAAAGTTATTTTAATTTCAGAAAGTTCATTAATGTTGTTTTATAATTGCATTTTATGTCTTTTCTTTACTATGTCAAATATGCATAAATCAAGATAACGATAATGATTTCAACTGTCATAATTTTTAAATCAATTGCATAATACTTAAAAGAGATGGTTAAATGTTTGGCCTTTTGGGAATATAAGAGCCTAAGTCAGTTGGGCATGTGTAACCGACAACCTCGCCTTATGGGCTATAGGTGACTAGCATGGTGTTATAAGGCCATACTTTTGGCATGAAGGAGAGGAGCTATATTTTACAAATATATATCAATAAGAGTCTAGTCAATAGGGCTGTAAAGTGATCACAATCTTACCTTTCGGACCTGAGTGGTTGGCTAGGGTGTTATAAGGGTGGATTCCTTTCAGCGTGTAGGTGGGAAGAGGAAAAAGGGGTCTCGCTATCCAAACCGATGTGATTGGTAAGGGTGCTATAGGGGTGGAAACCTCCGGCATGATATGGCATACTGTGAAACTGCTATTGTATCAAAGAAAAGAATTGTTTTTTAACTGGAATATTTTTTATTACGAATCGTTATCTCTTTACGTCTTATATTGAAAAGTATTTATATTGTGATTGCTGAATATATTTCCTACTAAGTTTCATAACTCACCCTGTTCATAGGCAAACATTCCAGATAATAGGAAGTAAGCCGAAATGTCTTGGGAATAATTACGCCAAACTGGACTGTTGATTCAGGGAATAGATACGCAAGACAGAAGACATGATAACCATGCTAGTTGTAATAGGCCTTAGGTATTAAGGACCTAGTTATGTAATCACTATTTAGTTCAATGTTTTGGCTTTTGTGGGGTTGGACGCACAATTTATTATTATTATGTTCAGAGTAGAAGTTATACTAGGCCAGATATCGATTAGTTTATTTTATTTACTTTATAGTTCACTACTTTATTTGTATTTATCATTGACGCCCCTGTATCTTCTCAGTGGGGGAAAATCGAGTTTTGACACCTGTAATGTGTATATTTCCTTGTTATCCACTCATTAGTATAGGTGTTTTGTCTCGAAATAGTCAAAGGGAAAGATTGTAAAATTATGTCATTGGCTAATTTCATAACCCTTTCAATTCCTTGTATTTTAGGTTGTTAGAAAGTCTATCACAAACATTTTAAGTGATCTTAATGTCTATTCATTCGAGCATGTGCTAAGAGATGCCTAGATGATTAAAAAGTTTTGTTGGATGTTCTTCGCTTGAGGTCATTTGCAGTTACTGGAAGAAACAGAGAGGATCTTAGTTCAGAGTATTTCCCTGGACTCTTGCTGGATCTCACTGGAAGAAACAAAGAGGGTCTCTGTTCAGAGAAGGTCACTGGACTCTCGCATGACCTCACCTCAAGATATAGAGAAAGTTTCTATTGGAGAAAATTTTCTCTAGACTCTCATCAGACCCTACGGCTACGAGACGAGGGAAAGTTTTGACTCAGGAAGTGCACCGCGTTAGGTTTTGACCTACTTATAAAAGAGGCACACCTTCCTAATTTTCTCACGTGAGCGGCAACTAAAAATACTTCTAAGGAGTTCTGTAAATATCCTAGATGCTCACAATTGAGTCTTAGCAACAAACAATCTTTATCACCATTGAAAAGAGTTAAAGTCTTGAAGGAGTTCACGACGCGAAATCTATACTAAAGGGATCTGTATAGTGATCAGGCACGGTAACAGTGTATCAAGAAGTTGATCAAGTTCAAGGCAACCAAGTAATCGAGGAGTCGATTGGAAATTGGATTGTAAGTGATCTTGTGACCGTTTGACATTGGTTTAATACAAGATCTTTGTCCGACGAAGTGGATACATAGTTTTCTCCCGGTTTGGATTTTCATGGCAAAAATATCATATGTCAATTGCTTGTTTGGTTTTTCTTTACTTATCATTGACGTACATTGTGATTGCACGTAACTATAGTCATACCTATCACAATATTGCATTAATACCCGTCCTTTAACAAAGATATAAATAAGATAAGATTTTCCAAATCACAAATATAGCATTCATATATGTTCCAATAGCTATAATATCATGCTAGAATAAAGCATAAATAAAAGAAGAAACTTAGAACTGATAATAGAGTCTCTATATGGTAATACATTATGAATAGTTATATTATATTCAGCCTTTATATATAGAAACAAGAGCAGTAGTGAATAAGAAATAGAAAAGATGAAACTATACATATAAGGAAACTAACTAATATTATACTCTACTATCTATGAAATGAGTTTCCCATTGGAATCAAATATTCAATTAACATCATCATTCGGATTATCTAATCACTTCCAAAAGAAGTAACCACCTAATAGTAATATACTACTTCTTCCGAACCAATATGAATTATGTTAATGATGTTACCTTAATAGGAATAACAAAAAGAATTCTACAATGAAGCCATTCAATATTTTGATATTGTCCATTCAACAATCACCTTTAATTAATTTTCTAGAATAAAGATTGTTGTTCTAATCATATACAATTAACAAATAAAGAACATCTACATGTATTATTATAACTTAATTTTGTTATAGTGGATCGTTTTGCAAAGGTTGATGAACCCCCAATGTGTAAGAATCAATTCATAGAAATAAATTACCAGAATTATTCAATGCTCAATATAAAAGTTTGAAAAATTGCATTAACTTCAACACAAGGAAGACAAAATTAATTCTAGTCATTTCCTTTATGAAAAAAACTAAGCACAAAATCTCAAAACTTGCAAAAGAAAACTTATTACATTAAAATTCAAAGAATTCACTTGTTCTCAATTGATGCAGCAGAACTTTAAGACACCAAGGATTCAACTCTACTCTGTTGATTCACCACGAATGCCGGAATAAAATTCTTCTTTCAACCTGTAGGATCACCACGAACCACAGATTCAAAGGCGTCAAGTGTTCGTTGATTCGCAAGAATACCGAACGATTGGAAAAGTGCAATTTCAAGCACAAAATTTTATTAAACTTCAAAAACCGGTGAAAAGTGTCTTAACACGAATATAAATATGCAACACGAAACCCTAGGGCTCGGGATAAACTGGGTTAATTAAAAAAAAAAAAGACAAAAGCCCAAAACAAAGAGAGCCCAAAACACAAAACAGGCTGAAAACCACACTTAGAAGCATTTTTTCGCATTTTCCCCTTTCTCCGACTCGTCGTTAGCTCCTCGAAAATATATTATAATAGAAAAACGGAGCTACGGATCAAAAGTTATACCCAGTTGAAGTTTATCGACCACCAACGCGGGTATATCGCCACCGCCGCGTCTCCAAATAATCTTCGGCTATGCGATCCACATCATCAATATACCAAATATCCCCACAATTTGTTGTTAATATGAAGTGTGCCCAACACTTGAATCTTTGTAAAACTTCATACTCTTCAAAAAGTAAATATTTTACCAAGTAAACAAGGCATGTGCATATAGTTGCTTGGCGTATTAAGATCATCATATTTCTCAGTTATTTACATTTCTATGACATTGTTGTACGTGGTTGTCAATCACAATTTTTCTTTGACATATGGAGCACGCTCATAAAACCACATATATGGTATTTCTCACTTATTCACATTTCTATAATGTCAAACAAACAATGGTCTAACATTCTATTGGGGACTACAGAATTTCTCACGATCCAGCTATAGTACATATGCATAATACTAACCATAAACTAATCTACGTGATACAAATCATACCTTCGAAATCTCTCTAGTTTGATCCCGAATAATAACAGGTATGAACTTCAAAATCTCTCTGCTTTGATTTCGAACAGTAAGCAACAGCAAAATGAAATATTCAACTACTCGAACT
>CM065384.1:20172500-20222500 GCA_033060915.1 Euryodendron excelsum | reverse complement strand
AATTAGTTTATCTCCTTATTTTCTTGTGCTATTATTCTAGAAATAATACACTTGTTTACACTCTCCATACGTCATTACCTCCCGCTTCAGCTGTTTGAAGCGAGGGCTTCTGCCAGATGGCCTCCAATGCTTCTTTTCAGCTCTTTTTCATCCAGCACGAATTTGTGTTGTTTGCATGCATGTCAGGTTGCTTTAATACACTTTCTACTGAACTCTATGGCATTGATATTAAACATAAAATTGAAACACAAGTGCTTTTGTCCTTGGATTGTCTAACACTAACATGAAAGACTATCCATGCTTGCCACAACTATTAAAGGATACAGATACTTCGTTTTTTCTCTCTGAAAAGTGTCGAATAACTGTTATACACACTGTTATAAAAAGCAAACTATTTGATTGTCTAAATGTTGAATACTTTATAGGGAAAAGATTCTTAGCTTATAGCTATATCGTATCATTTGGGGAAAAGACATTGAACAAGGGATCCAAGCATCACATAGAAGTAATTTCTTCAAAGATGAGCTAATTCAAGTCACTATATACGCTTGAGAAGGATGAATAATCCACATCCAAGTCCGTCTGCAGCGCAAAGTTTGGGGCAGTCTTCTATTTTCTTGGCATATCTATTGAATAGTTCATCTACAATCTCACCACCAAAGTGTCTCGTGATAATTCCCTCGAGGCCTGCTCTACATTCCTGCATACTAAAGAATAAACTGAATTCTGGATGCATTTCTTCCATCCTCAAAGTGCCAAAATACCCATTTCTTCGGATTAGCTTCTGTAGCTTCTCCGATGATGGGCTATAAATGGGCAAGTTGAATGAGTCTAACATAGCTTCGCTCAATATTCCCTGCAAAATTTAAACCATCAATTAGGGTTATTATTGGGTACTGTGATGAAAATCCAATAAATTCAAAACTTATGTTACCTAGAACGCAAATCGTTTTGGTAGGTAAAACGGAAACAAGAATGTGATATGTCACATGCTCTAAAATATGATACTATAGGGGTAGACTTATATAAATTAAACTCTTAGAATTTAAGATACTTTTAGGGCAACTTTCTTTTAAGAATTAGACATCTAATAGCATATAGTCTAGTTTTTACAAATTTATCATGTGAAAATATATTTTTAGGAGTATTATGACTCATTTTTTTAGTATATTGTTCTACAAAAACTTTGTTTTCTCCTGATTTTCATTCATTTTATTTGATTTTTTGTTCTCCTTAGGCAACTTTAAGAAAATAATTTGAGATTGCAGTGTATCGCCATATTTATCATTTTGGAACATCGTTTCAAAAAGTTAAATCACGAAGGTATTAGCATATTCTGGTAACACAGTTGCAAACTTTGCTTGTCCATGAAGGCGCTACCAATTGGGACGACCTGGTGCATGGACTAAACTCGAACATTCTAGCAGTTAGGTTATTACGCACCTCATGAGCCATATCTACAAGGCTAGACTCCAAGGGACGGAAACGTGGGCCGAGCGACGATTCTCCGGGAAGTGTCCCATTGGGACGACCTGGTATTAGAAGTGCCATTAAACCTCCAAGAACAAGCTCTTGCGCCCGAGCATCCAAGAAGGATCTCATGTCCTTTTCATATTGCGCTGCATAAGCCTCACCAACTTCCTTGGGTGCGTTTGCATAATGGATCCTCCCCTTCTTGTTCCAAGAAGGAGAGTTAGAGAGCCATTGGAGAGCATATGAAGAGTAAACAAAATTGAGAGAGGCCTTCGGAAACAACCTGCCATGGAAAGAGCCTGGAACTCCAGCAGCGAAATATTGCCTATTGGGAGGAAGGTTGATGAAGAGAGTATTGAAATCATTTGAGGCATGGTCACTGAAATACACTTGATATTCCACGAGCCTAGAGCTGCAGCCTTCTTCTTGCTGCTCCTGTTCTATGGCTTCTATTATATTATTAACTGCAGTGAAAGTGTTGGGTCCAACTGAACAACCTAAATCAGCAATGCGGAATGAGTTTGAAGTAGGAGATAAGCTGTGTTCCATGTCAATGTTTTCTCCAATTGCTGCAACCAACATTGCTTTGGCACGATCAGCGCCTTCTTTCTGCGGTATAGATAAAAAGTAAAATTAAAAAAAAAAATTAAAAACAAATAAAGTCAATTTTAGTAACTCCTCCAAAATTCACAAGGGAATGTGATTTTTTTCTCTTCATCAAAGTTGCAGTGAGCATATCTCTCAGTTTTATATAAATTGTAATCAACATATCTCTAAACTAGTTGTTAGTAACAATGGAGAGTCTAGACTTTCTTACAGTTAGAAATACCTGCAACGCATTTTACCTGAAATTAATAAGACATGTCACTTAAGAAACAGGAGTCTTACCAAAAAGAAATTCAACGGTAAACTACTATAATATAGAGTATGAATTCCATTTAAATGAGAGTCGTGGATGGCCTTGCAAAGTTTCTCTGAGACAATGCACCCAAAAAACAAAAAAAAAAAAAAAAAAAAGAAAGACAGAGAGAAAGAAAAAGAAAAGAACAACAAAAAGTGATGATTTGTAGGCCAATTTTGCTTTTGTCATATTAGATTTCCGTTACAATGTACGCAATCTCACGTACAACAAAGGGCTTAAATTTTGAATATTAACTTTTTACTAACTTTTGACTTTGGCTTAAATGACTTTTTTAAGACAAAAAAATAGGTAACGGAGGTTAGTCAAGCAATAGTGATGTCCCATCCATAACCACAAACTCATCTTTCCTTCAAGCGCAGAACTACATCCTATGTGAGGGTGCCATAACATCCCAACTTTTAGGAGATCCTCCTATATGTAATATATATGTCTAATAGTTCAACAAAGATATATTTTGCTCGCACGCTGATTTAAGACCATCCTCAGGCCCTAACCCAAAAATATATCAAACTTCTTGTACGGTGGATTGCGGATCCTACCCATTTTAGGAAACAATTAATTTGTCTTTTTTCTTATATTTTATGATATTGAATAAAAGCTAGTTTTATTTTTTATATAGAAATTTTGTTTTGTATCTTGATATATTTATCATACTTCAACCTAGAAATATACAAAGAAAACTTAACACATAATAATTTTATCAACATATAAAAATTTGTGTTTCTAGTTTGGACGCCTAAAACAAAATCTTGATTCCATCCCTGCTTTCCTCCGGTGGTTTTGGATCTCTGATGTACCCAAAACAAAATATTTGTAATTTAAATGACCCCCTCCGATTAAATATGAATATATAACTCTTTTATGATTTGAATTTATTTATAAAATAGATAGATTCGTAATAGATTTGGTGAAACAACACAAATGGGCCTGGGTAGGAAACTCTTTATTTGAACATAAAAAGGTAAAATCGTATTTTTGATATTTTGTTTTAGAGAGATGAAAAGAAAAAAAATTCTCCTATGACATAATCGCCATTAACTCTAATATTTTTATTTATTTTATAATTAAATTTAAATCACAAAAAATTATGTATTTACTTATAAATTTTCACTCAAACTACAAGTGTAAAGGGTAGCTATTCCAAAAAAATAAAATGAAAAAACAAAGACCATTGGTATATTGTCGTTTTGAAAGAGGCTGCTATAGGGAGAGGTTAACCATTGCACTCGCCTACGTAGTTACGCATATCACACGTTGATTAAGCCCAGGATTTGACGCAACACCCTACTACCTGGACTGGCTGATTGAATACGGTCGTGTAGTCGCGCATGTGGTGTACCTAAATTAAGGACATGGGATTGCAATCTTATATACATATATAAATAAAAGTTATGTCTGTCCAAATTTCACTCTCTCTCTTATATGTCGCTTATTTAGTGCTCTTTATATTTTTATATTTTTAAAATATCACCTCATTCTTATAATAATCTATTAAAATTTTCTATTTAAATATAAAGTTCTATTGACCCATTAATTTTTATTAAAATCTAACAAAATTTTCTGTTAAGTATGAAGTTCTTACAAATTATCTCATGAAATATAATACGTAATCTAATTTTAAGTACAAAGTCCTATCTTACTAAGTCTCTAGAGTTAGATTAGTGGTTGCCAAACTTTTACTTTCTTCTAGGTGGAGCCTATTTGTCGCTCCTTGGGTTCTTATATTTAAAAATGTTAGGGCAATAATAATTCGCCACCAATTTTTAGAATAATCTAATAAAATTCCCTACAAAATCCTATTGTCCCACTAATTTTTATTTAAATCTAACAAAATTTCCTATTAAGTATATAAAGTCTTCTCTAATTAAGTCTCTACAAATTAGAGATGACAATAGATTAGGAAGGGACGGAGGTTGAGATTTTCATCTCTGCCTCCACCTGAAATATCCATCTTCATCCCTGTTTTCATCCCCATATGGGGATTAATTTAGACTTCTATCCCCACCTCCAAGGGTGCAAGCCTACCTTCATCCCCGCTTCTGCCTCCGTCTCTACCCCTGCCCTTAACCTAAGCCCAAGTTTTTTTTTTTTTCTCTTTTTGGTACAAAAAAAATATATATTAATAATCTCATGGCCTTCACTTGACAGGAAGATAGAATTAACTTTCAAATATTTTTGGTTACATATACATTAAAATAGTGTTCTTTTACTGTCAAAAGAAATTAAAGCATAAATAATAAATTAAAAGTCCATCCAACAATCAACATTAAAAAAACTATTGAACATAAGTTAGACACCAATCAATACAAATCCTTGTAATGGTATCACTAGCACACCAAACATTATAATACACTTCAAACGGCCTATAGAAAAAAATAAATAAAATAACGCTAAAAGCAGTGAAAGTGGGGGTAGGGCAAGGAGGGGCAGGGCAAAGTAAGAACTTAGTCTATCTCTGTTTCCATCTCTACATGAATTTTCATTTCAACCTTCATTTTTATTGTGTCCTCCATCCTCGCTCCATACAAAACGAATTTGGTTAGACCTCTACTTCTTTCCGATTCATTGTCATCCCTATTACAAATTATCTCAAAAAACATGTAACTTAATATAATTTTAAATACAAAATCCTATCCAATTAAGTTTCTAAGATTAAATTACTATTATATACAAGTAGCGATTTCCTAGGTAGATAATCAAGATTCAGCCATTTAACTTCTTTTTTTTAATATATTGCTTAATACATGGAGTCTCCATTTATAATAGAGTTTTATATTAAAAAGGGTTATATTTTATTTAGGTTATATCTATTCTATACTATTATAAAACAAACTCATTATGATGAAGTTGGTGAAGGTCCAAAATTTAGGATTAAATTACTATTATATACAAGTAGCAATTTCTTAGGTAGACAATAAAGATCCAGCCATTTAACTTCCTTTTTTTTTTTAATAAATTGGTTAATACACGGAGTCCTCATTTGTAATAGAGTTTTATATTAAAAAGGGTTATATTTGATTTAGGTTATATCTATTCTATACTATTATAAAATAAACTCATTTAATGAAATTGATAAAGATACAAAATTAAAAAATGTATCACTTTTATGTGTAGACCAAGAAATTCCTAAAAACAAACAAATTATCTAATATTGTGTACATATTATTTGACTTACAATGACAAAACAATAACATCTAATTTAGATTTTTTCGCCCACTACTTACTCCCTATTTTTTTCTCTCAGTTGTACAAGCTAATCGTACACACTTTCAGTGATTGGCGGACTGAAGGGGAGCCATTTGGGGCCACGGCTCCCCAAAAATTTTATAAATTCCCTATAGCATCTATGGGTTTTTAAGTATTTACAATCAAATATAATGTATAAACTCTCCAAAATTGAAGAAATTTTACCTTAGTTCTTTTAAAATTTAAAATATTTTGCGTTAGACACCGTCTCTCAACACGAATTCTGGCCGCTATTTTTAGTGTAGGTATATACATATATGTGCAAACATAAACACATGCTATGGACATGAACTTTAGAAAGAGACGAGCAAAATTTTCTTTTCCTTCTCTTACAGTTCGAAAGGTCTCTATAGTGAAGACTCAGAAGATCAAAACAGTACCTGCAGGTTGGAATTTTTGGAGTAGCTGTATGTCCCATCTCCACCAGTCATAGGAAACCATCCTTGCTTTTCCAACTCCCCCATCTCTCTCTCTCTCTCTCTCTCTCTCTCTCTCTCTCTCACACACACACACACACACACAACATGCGACAGAAGGCTGGTTTGATGCATCAGAAAGGAATCTGCTTTTTCTTGCACGCTGCTTATAGCAGTAAATGGCATTAATCAGCAGATAGGCTTGTTTGGTGCAACAGGAAGGAAGATTTGCATATTCTGATACTCTTGAACATTACTTATAATATTTAATAAATGGAATTAATGACCAAATCTGTAACGGATTGAGCATTACTGCCTTCAACATTATTCCAAATCTCTTAGGCATTATTTACTTTGCATTTCCAAATTCATACATTGGAGAGTAGGAAACATGTCAGCACACACTCTTTAGGAGGACACACCTCACTGGCTGTTGCAACTATATAAAAATTTCATTTCGGTGTGATTAACGCGCAGACAGAAATGCTTTGAAAACATGATGAAAATAGAGGGAAAAAAATTGAAAACATAAGAAAACATTTTGAAACATAAATTAAAGTCCGTCTATGTGTATTGGTAATGCTTATAAATTATTAATTCAACATGTTGAAAGCTATGCGGTAATTTACGTTAGAGTTAACCATGAGATATTGATAGTATATGCTAATATGTATTTTAAAAAAATCGTTAAAATAATATTTTTGTAATTTGGATAATCATTAAGCAATTGAGTTTCAAAATTCAATTTTATTTTTATAAAATGATATAACTTAATATTGATATTATGATTTTAAAAAGATAATTTAAAAGTTTATATGTTTATTCAATGCATTAGTTTTCCAAATAAAGATTAGGAAGTTTTCCAAATAATTATAACTTAATATTGATATTAATTATAGTGACAAAAAAAAACCTCCCATCAAATAATAATAAAGATAACATTAATATTTATGATAATTTTAATAGTAATCATAAAAATAAAAAAAGAAAAGAAAAGAGCTACAAGTAAGGATCAAAGTGTCAAGTACGTGTTGAAACAACTTGTTGCAATATTATATTTCATAGTATTTCGTTGTATTTAATAGAAACATTAGAATTTTTTAGTACTCCCCTAATATCTTGTATCGATTCCTTAGAAAACAAAAACGTTTATATTATTTCTATGAAGATAAAAAGAAATTTTATTTCTTACACTCTATTTGTTTGCTGGAAAATAAAATTTGAAAAGAATTTTTTTTCTTGGAAAATATTTGGCAATAAAAAATTTGTTATCCCTTTATTTTTTATTTTGTTTGGTATAAAATATAAAATTTTTGTAGAGATTATTTTAGCACAATTGTTATTAGGACAACATATAGATTAAGAGAGATGGAGAGATTATAAAAAATTAGAACTCTTTTTTATGAAGTAGAATTATAAGAGGTTAGGTTATCTATAGAGAAAGTGAGAGATTGAGAGAAATTGAATTCTTCATTTTTTTATATTTGATCCAATCCTTCAATTCTTTTACTCACAAAAAATAACTTTTGAGATAAAATCTCGAATGTTATTTCCAACCTTTTTCTTATATTTGGAATATTTTGTTATTTTCAACCTTTTTCTTATATTTGGAATATTTTTTCCAACCAAACAAATAACTGAACTTTCTTAATTTCTTAAAAAATATTTTTTTTCCCGATATTCTTCGGTGAAGCAAACGGAGCCTTAGGTATAGATATTTATATGCTTGTGAATATAACATACATACATCCTACAATAAACAAACATAGAACTCACCTTGATAATTGCAACCAATCCTTTTTCTCTCTTCTTCTTCCTCTTCCTCTCCTCTTTTTCCTTCTTTTCCTTTCTTTCTTTCTCTTCCTTGCTCTCTCTCTCTCTCTCTCTCTCTCTCTCTCTCTCTCTCTCTCTCTCTCTCTATTAACTTGTTAGGTAAAAGCTTTAGGTGTCTCTCATTTCTTTCCTCCACCAATTCTCATTCACTAACTAACTCACACCTAAGTGCCAACTCTTATTGGTAGGGTAATTTTAAGTCAACTAGTTACTTAAGGTCATTAATTAAACTTATTTCATATAAATAACTAATTTACATACCTCTTAACTATGCAATGTATGTAATTTATTTAATTATGGAATTATGAAATTCGGGTTTCACACATGTAATGCTCATTACTATTAAGAGTACGTCACATTTGCAATTCAAACCAATATTTGAAAAGTCAAATACTAAAGTAAGTTCTCATAACATAGGAGCGGGCAATATGACCATATAACTTACTTTATTAATTCATAAGATGACAAGCATCACTTGCACTTAGGGATAACAACAGGTAGATTTGGGTCGACAGACTCCTACCCCATCCCGTCCCACCCCCTCCTTTATGGTAATGATTTTTTTAAACACATCATGGACAAAGTAAAAGATAAAATCACAAAAATAAAAAAAAAATTACAATAATCATATTTTTAAAAAATTATATATATGTATAAACAGGGTGGGTATAAATTGACACAGACTATTACACCTTGTCCCCAAACCCAATCCGTCCCAATTAGAAACACCCCATACTAGTCCCAAAAGGGACAGGAGATAAACTGATCACCGTGAATGATACATAAATAAATGGAAAAAATAAATTTGTAAGATATATAAGTGCAGTATCAAGATTATTTTCAAGTAGTTTGAGAGCGAAAAAAAAAAATACTGTCCTCTTGGGCCTTAGTTGTGGAACCGATCTTTGGTTTGTGCTGCATCAAATTTCTGGCAAGGAAAGCCTAACACAGTCGTAAGATTAGATAAATGAAACGGGAAACAATCAACTACATTGCCTGGAATATTGGGAGGGAGATAGACTAACCACTTTGAATTATACATAAATAAATGGAAAAAATAAATATCTAAATGATAAAAGAGGAAAGTAAGTCATATGATATCAGTATCAATATCATTGGTATGAATACTTCCTCTTAAAAAATATTACTTACTTTACTAAACTTTAGTGTGTAAAAATAAATTAAATACCATAAATGAAAAGCATTAATTCGTACGTAAATACGGGAGAGAGAAATTGTACTTATGTAAACTTGAGAGAGAGAAGAGAGAGTGAGCGAGTGAGTTGGGGAGAGGTGGTATTTAACATGAGAATTTATGAGTATATAATATAGAAATTTATTAGGAGAGGAAGATAGATAATGATGTTTCGAAGAGAGGGAAAAACTAAGATAATAAAAAGGGCTACGTAGGCTGAAAATTATTTATTAAAAAAATAGGGAAAAAAAAAAATTTAAAAACAACCCAAAAGGTTGTCATGGGGCACAATTTTCTTCTCACTCAATTATGAGGAGAGATTTGAGGAAAATTTAGGTGATGTTAGGGACAGAACAAATAAAAATAAGGTGTAGGGCTTTTTACCAATAAAATATTAGAGAAGTGTGAATTTACCAATATAATATTAAAAATTTTAAAATTACCAAGCTAGCATCTATATCACTCCGTATTTAGGTGAACAGATTTTAATACATCATTCCCTCACATTTTTTTTTTCTTCTCTCTCACTTTATCTTTCTCCTCAATTCATCTTTTTTTTTTTTGTTTGATAAATCCAAATGTCAAACACAGCATTGGATAATTTTAGAGTTTCTGTCAAAAATAATATTACTACACAAACGAAACAAACAAAATAAAACCAAACAAGTCCCATAAAACCACAAACCAATTCTTCCTGGATCGAATTAGTTTGATTGTAATATTTTCTGAATTAATTCTAAATTAACACACCAAAAATTATGCTCCTGTTGGTACAAATGCTGCACCCAGACCCCTCTAGTACTCACCCTAGGGCTCTAGGGCTAAAACTCCCCCCTTTATAAGTGTCTTTGCCCCCGTCTTTGAATAAAGGATTTAGTGATGTAAAAATATATATATATATATATAAATTCTCTTTTTCCTCACCTTTTCCTTTTCCTTTCCCTTTCCTTGATAAATACAACTTCCAAACACAGCATCAAGAACCCAAACCCATCAAGCTTATTTTCTCTAATGACTGGCTCCCCTTTTCCCAACTAAAGCAGTTGTTCAGCTCAATAGAACTTCAATGACAGTCAAAACTGCCAAGCAGTTAGAAATATCCATATGGCGAGTCTCCGAATACATCCCAGGGCAATCGCTTACTCCCACTAAAAAAGGGGAAAGAGAATGAAGAGAACATATCATCAAGAGTAACAAGCTAAAAACCATTATCAAATCTAATCTAAAATAAACTGCTGACAATCAACAAACTACTAATGCCGGGCAAATTGTAGGGGCATTGATGCACAAAAAAATTAACATCATATAAGCAATATATGAACTTTAAACACATCTATCAAAACCAGTAATTACAATTATGAAGTAACTTTTATATGGGGATTGGTGAGTCAGGTCATACTTTACCCCCATCAAGTACCAAAGCATCAAACCTTTTCAGAAATGGTAATCCAAAAGGAATGGACACCACAAGCAACAATAGCCAATTACTCCCAAAACAACAACAACAACAAAAGGAGCTCTATCATGCTATATCAAAATCAACGGAATGTCACATTGGTCACAAGCATTGCTCTGGCTAGCAAAGACCCCTTTGTGCTGCCTCCTGAATTGTTTCCAGAAAAGAATTTAACCGTTGGCTCAGCTTAACTGTCACAAATATTTCAATAACCAGTTACCAACAAATTGAAATCACAAAACGTCAAACTCAAGTAAATGATAGACAGCAACTCTTTTTTGAACAAGATAGCAAGTCACATGCCTAATTTCACTGATTTCAAATTTATGTACAGAAATAGTACATTTGGGTGGTGGAACAATTCAATTCCCTAAAATGGGGGAACATCACTTCAAACAGAGAAGCCACACAATATCCTCATCCTAGTTTTTGACCCAGACAAATCTATATTCTAGATATTGTGTCAGCCTTAGCCATGTCAATCATGCGGGGTTAGTCATGTTCATGTCATGTCAACACATTGGTATTAACCTTATATATGTCAACACAAACGCAACATATTCATTAAACAAGTAACACAACACACCCTCATACCCCATTTAATAAGCAGATTATGCATTACATGTCAACTCAGTAACAAATGAACTACCTGTTCACTACCTATTTAGTGATATGTTTATCAATAACTTAAGTTACAACAAAGAAAACCAAAATCATATCAAATTTAATTCATTTACAATTCAATTCCAAAATAAGGAAATATAATTAAAATTATTTTATATTTTAAAAAATAATGGGAAAAACATATAATAATCATAAACCTCATAAAAACAAATAAATTACCCTTTCAAACATGCTTTTAAATACGTTAAATGGATTTTGGGTTATGACGACTAATACAACACATGCAATTAAACACAAGGGGGTTAAATCGAGTTAAGCAGGTTGATGCATGGCTTAAAGAGGAAGCAGCAATCGATCCAATATCACTAACGATATCAATTTATCAAGATATACAAGTGTTGCAGGTTCGTATTGGCCTATATCAGTCCATTTGGAAGACAGACATCACGTTATCACAAAATATTGTGGCAAATGTCGCAGTATGGACAATATTGTGCAAACTTATTACCAAGATGAAGAAACACTAATTTGATGGCAACATTGAGGATAATAATCTTGATTGATTATATATTTTAATTATTTTAAATGCTAATATATAATTCCAAATTGAACTAGATGCGTATTATTTCCTTATTATTTGAACTTGGCATACACTAAAGTTCGTTGTCTATATTTAGGTTTCGTGCAATATAGATTATGTTAGATGGTGTGTTTAGTTTATCTTACGACTTCATTGTTTCATTTTTTTAGAAATTTTTCATGATCTTTTCAGAATTTTTTGAACCTTCTATCTAGCATATCATTGTATATCGCCCAATACCACAACATGAGGTCCTGACTGTCCACTTTTAGGTCCCTATGTCAGCGACCAATACCACGACTTTGAACCATGGGTTGAGGCCTACTAGTTACAACGCTAATCCAACCTATTTCATATATCGGTCAAACAAGTCATCAAACAAGTCAACTACCCATATGAGCATATAACCCAAACCCACAAATTCCATATCGATTTCAAGTCCTGTTGGTGGGTCATGTCAAAATTTGCCACCACGTCGTCATCCACCAATCAGGACACATGCAGGAAACAGCATTTAATTGACGCATTCAATGAATTCTGTAGTTTTCACTACACACTTCCCATTTAACATAAGTTGCCTACAAGGAGGTGGAAAATATGACAATGTTGTAACAAATCTTCTAAGTTCTACAAAACTTATACTACCACAAAACAAAGCAAAGAGAATACGCTGCGTAACTTGATGCAGAAAGAAAATGCAAGTGTTAGATACTCTATACCTCTCGCACCAAAATTGTTTAACAACTAGTACTTAGGAAGAAAGATCAGTAACTTTTCCCACTGCAACTGTTTTCCCTGTAGAATATGATAATCCTTATGAATTCACAGTAGTTTGGAAAAAATTAAAACCAAAATGAAAAACAAAAAACATGATTAAGAAGATAAAAGGCAATGTCAGTTTGTCACCTTCAGTACGAAGAGTGAACCTTCCAAGCTGCGGAAAATCAGAGAAGTTCTCAACGCATATCATATTATTCACCTGGAAAGCATATTTTAAGCAGGAGAAAAATGACTGTAGAACGGAAGAATCACCAGGCACAAGGATTTGGTTTAAAGAAAAGAATCATGGAGAGATTGTCGTGAAAATCTATTGACAACATATTGCCTCTCCCCCCCCCCCCCCCCCCCCCCCCCCCCCCCCCCCCCCCTCTCTTCAAAAACAAAAACAAACACCGGGCAGGTCCCTCACTCCCACAGTTATTAATTTTCCCTCCTCTCCTTCGGAACAATGGGTTAAACTTTTTCATAAGTTTTCATAAGATGGATGATGAGTTCAGTGAGGCTGGAAAAAGTAAACAAGCTCTTACTCAGGAATGTCCAGAACAAAAACAAAGATTTTCCGAGATAACTCCATACTCTCCCTAAGATATCAGGAATAAAACTAACCTGGATGCGACATAGGACAACAGCACCATTCTTCACGAAGAGAACCTTCTTTTTCATAGGCTTTTTTGTCTTTGGATCAATTTGTTGTATCAGCTCAACAATCTCACATTCCTCCACAACAGCATGAACATGCAAGACAGCCTTGTAGCCAGCAGTAAAAATAGCCTGAAATAGCAGCGATGGCTCCTTGTATTAAATGAAGGAAAAAGAAAACTATTGACATAAATACTTTTCTTTTGTTGTTGTGTGTGTGTTGTTGTTGGTGGGGTGGGGGGGTTGTTGGCAGAAAATAGAAGTGGATGAATAAGAGAAATTAAAATCCATCGACATACATTGTCCAGCAACTCAAGGATCTGTAATTGAGCAACAAACTCAGATATTGCAGGTATTGGCTTCGCTGCATGAAAGGAAACACATTAAAACCTCAAGGCATCAGAGGATCATTGATTCGAACAAGAACAGAACCAAAATAAAATTATAACAAAGTTATGGAGCAGTTATATTTTTCTGTTTTAATTTTTTCCCCATGAATTCCAGGGATGCATGGAGAGTTGTGTAGCATGGGAATACAGTTCATCAAGCACTACTCTAGGCAAATATCACATTTATTTCAGTAAAATACCAAGGGCATGGACCCAGATTGAGAAAACCTTTTACTACACAGGATTTAATATTTGTGAAAGGATACAAGAAACAATTCATTGCTATATGAACCTTCAGGCTATAGTCAGGAGAGGCATGTGGTTAGATTCATCAATCGACCAGATTTTAAGATTCCGAGGCTCAGGTATAAAGGGTCTGCCTACACGCAAATTTTTTTTTCCCAGACAAGTATAGAGTTTATTAAAAAGAGAAAGCACCAAGGGTCTGCATATGTATTTTGGTCCACCAAGCTAGAGTGATTAGTGGAGGGAACAGGCCTGATAACATTCTTAATTTTTGTGAAGTAACAAACTCGAATTCTAACTCTCATGCTTGACTACACAAGCTCTATCTGAATCTATAGCACTAGCATTGTCAATATCATTATGTCAAGAATTACATGGTTGTTCTAAATAGTGCACAGCATTCACATAAATTTCACAACTAATGCACCATCAAATCCTAGGAACCATGCCAAGTAAAAATATTCTATTTTATTTGCACACAGCATTCACATAAATTTCACAACTAATGCACCATCAAATCCTAAGAACCATGCCAAGTAAAAATATTCTATTTCATATTTGTAACATAATTGACAACCTTCCCAGAAACTTACCGACACTAGACAAGACAAAACCAGGTAACATATCCTCCTCTTCAATTCCAGATAATCTAACCCTTAGATTCTCACCAGGTCCAGCACGACTAACTTTATCATCATCACAATATATGGCAAGAACTTTCACCTGAGCCTGCAGATGAATGTGTAAAGTTCTCAAATCTCATAAAACAAAATTGAAAAGTTCAAAATAAATAAATAAAATTGGGGAAAAAAAATAAAAAAGGAAGCAACGTTCAGGAGAAATCACCTTATTTGGCATGACCAACAAGTTATCGCCCTCACACACACTACCAGACTCTACTTTGCCCATGACAACAGTTCCCATGTCCTTAAATTTGTCAATAATAGGCAATCTACAAAGTCAAAATCTTGACCATCACATAAATAGATTGAACAATTAAGTCAAGATTAATATTACAGAAAATAACATCCCGGAAACACCTGTTATCATTGCTAGTTCTCAAAATGAGGAGCGATATAAATAATGTAGAGTCTACGGAGGTAATGCAAGATCAGAAAAAATATCAGTATGAAGAACTGAATAATACTGTACAGCAAATTCCCTCCACTCTGCATGAGGACAGCAAAACAAACGACACCAACAAATTTTAAACCAGCACAAAAATGGTTTTCAGAACCATATGGTATACTAAGACAAAGAAGAACAATGGACACAGAAAATTCAAGGAATTCTAGGCAAATTAAAGGATTCCTGTACCACATTCAACGTTTTGTTTATGACTCAAACCAAAACACAAAACAAAAAAGCAAACAATAGAATGAAACACTAAAGCAATTCCCATTTGCAGCTCAAAGAGAGATGTCAAAAGAAATGTCAAGCAACTTAACAGACAGAGACAAGGAGAAGGTGAAGGGGATAAACATTAATACAAAGCATGAAGAGATGAAGGTTCTATCACACCTAAATGGACCTTTAGGATCACGTGGGGGAACTTCAACAGCATCAAGGGCCTCAAAAAGGCATGGACCATTCCACCATGGACAAATTGTTTTGTCCACTCTTTTTTTCATATTTGAACCGACGAGTCCAGATATGGGAAGAAACTGAACATCTGACAATTGAAACAACAAATAAGAACAAATGAAAACAAAAACCTGTAACCTGATATCAATGCCCAAGCAAATAAAGAATTCATAATCCATAAACAACATAACTGAAAACAAAAAATCACAAACTAGTTTTGTAAGAGAGATCCCAGAAAAAATGGTCAGTTTCTACCATGAAATACAAGTGCAACGAGATGCCGCACAACCAGGAATGGCACCATAAAGCCAATGCTAGTTTACGTCCAAGGCAAGCATTCCTTTTTCATATCCTTAACTTATGTTTTTTTGGCTTTTAACCACAGAGGGTGTGAATCTTAAAACATTATCGCTCGACTATATAGAACACTGAGTAGTCCTTGCAGCGAGGTTTAGATACAGTGGGGCGAAGTTGGTCTGGATAGAGGTCTATGTGGCTTTCGTCAAAAGAGGCATTGGGGTTTGAATTTTGAATGAGGGTTATTCAGTCCTTGGTTGATCGCAAATGGGAAGTCTCAGTAGGAGTTAAGGTGATGGAATTGAGCGGGGCCTTTTCCTCTTTGTGTTCTTGTCACTGGAGACAGCGGAGACAGAGGTTCTAAGGCAACTGGAGGAAGTTTGGATCAGATGATGGGGATGCCAATGCATATTTGGGATGAGGAAGTCTTTTGGGCAGCCAGGAAATGTTGTCGAAGAGTTCGTTAGAGTTGACAAAGCTACAATAACAATGAACCACGCCCGGTGGGCTAGGCTTTTGGGTAAGTGAGATGGAAGCTTGGTCCTTCCATATGTAAAAGTGGTGGTTCAATGAGATATGATATTCCAGCCTGGCTAGAATCCGGTCCACTGTAGGAACACCGAGTAGTCCTTGCAGCAAGGTTTAGACACAGTGGGGCGAAGTTGGTCCGGATAGAGGTCTATGTGGCTTTCGTCAAAAGAGGCATTGGGGTTTGAATTTTGAATGAGGCTTTCATCAAAATTTTAAATTTTGAACTAGGCATTGGGCTACGTGGCTTTCATCAATATTTCAAATTTAGAATTGTATAATGAGGAAGATAGAGCTCATGACTTGGTACAACGACAAGTGCTCATTCACCCTAACATTGTGGCATGGGTTTGATCCACAAGGGTCATCCTCTCCACAAAAAAGTGAGGGTAAGGCTGCCTACCAATTACCTCTCGCAAACTTTGCTATAAAGTGGAAGACTCATGCATTGGATACGACCCTTTTTTATGATGAGAAAGATGAAACTTGACACATTGGATAGATAAATAAACATTCCCTACAATTCATTTTTTATATTTCTTTCTTCAATTAAATCATTAGCATATATTAGGAGGTGTCTATTGGATGCTTGGTTAATGCAAAACTTTCATTTTAATATAAATATTTGTAAAATGCTTTAAAACTTAGTGATGCATTTATGTCATTTCCAAGAGTGTTGGGCGACACTCCTATCTATGTTACGTGGAACATGTTAATAATACGGTACATAAAACAGGAATGGGAACATGTACAGTAGGAGCAGACTCGTAGAATTTAAGGTACTTCTAGAGCAATTTTTCTATCAATTAGAAATCCAAAAAATTAGTCCTTTTTTTTTTCAAATTAACCATGAAAAACATATTTCTAGGCACATTATGACCCATTTTTTTACATTGTAATTCCAAAACTCCACTCTCCCAAGATTTACTTTTATTATATTTGAATTTTTTCCTCCTTTGGTAACCATTAAGAAAATAAACAAGCAAAACTTGTGGAAGCTTATTGGATTGTTAAATTCACCGTTTTGGAAAGAAAGTGTATCATGTATCGGAACATGCATTCTAAAATGTAAATACTAGGGAATTAGCGTTTTCTGGTACCACTACCTCTTACTAAGTGTTGGTTAAGCATCCAAGAAGTATCAATGAAGAGTCCAAGATACAACTTTTTTTAACACCGCGGTTGTGTCAAAGAAGTTATGGACAAGTGTCTAGGAGCATCCAAGAAGTGCTTCTCCAACTCAGATACAACTCATATATAAAAGTGTCCATACGACTTACTGTAGACCCCCACAAGATCACATCAAATGAATAAATAATTGAAAAAACTGGAGGGGAAAAAAAAAAATGGAACGGAAGCTCCTATACAATTGCAAGGCATCTGAAGAAAATCCTTTGATCCATTACCACTAGAAATTAATAACTCTTCTTAACAAAACTATCATTCAACATGATGGATTCCAACTCGATAGCTACAATATGCACAAGTGAACTTGCACAAGTTCAAGGTGGATACTATTGTTAATATCTAAATAGTCATATTCAGCAGCAAACTTGAAGAAAAAGACAAGTACTTCTATTAGCAGAATAATCATCACTTACCTTTCTTCACATTGTAACCTGAGGATCTTAGGAATGGTGTCATCTTTGATTCAATTTCATCATACCTGGGAAAAAACAGTATAAAATTTTTAAACATTAAAAAGAAACTATTGGACTGTACCTAGACAAATAAATATCTAGCAAAGCACAAAGCACCTCTCTTTTGACCAGTTCACAGTAGGATCATCCATCTTATTTACAACAACAAGCAGCTTAGAGACACCCAACGTCTTTGCAAGTTGTACATGTTCACGGGTCTGTCCACCTCGTTCATATCCAGTTTCAAATTCACCTTTCCGAGCAGATATCACCTGTGAGTATGTGTGTGTGTGTGTGTGTGTGTGTGTGTGTGTGTGTGTGTGTGTGAGACAGAGAGAGAGAGAGAGAGAGAGAGTTAAGAAACCAAATGCAAGATTTATGTAAGTTTCATACAGGATTAGGAAAACTTTTGTACGACTAACTTACTAGTACACCTATGTCCGCTTGAGACGCCCCACTGATCATATTCGGTACATAACTTTTGTGACCCTGAAAAATCCCCACCAAAACCAAAAAAAAAAAAGAGCTGAACTGACAATAGTCTGTCTGCTATAAAAAAAATAGTAGCACATTATAGAGAGCAAGAACTGAGACATAGGCTTTTATTTGTCCTGCAATAGGAAAAAATGTTATATTTATCAACATCACAGTAGAAATATTTGGCACATCATCACAAGCCTATTGGAGGTGGACTTACTGGAATAATTTTGATTCAAATATCAAGGCAACAACTTGGAAGCATATGGATTTGCTGTGTTTCTATTAAGTACGCTAGTTAGATTCAGGCCAAAACATATTTTTTGAGCTATTTTCAACGGGTGTCCTTTGGTAGTTTTAGGAATAGATTGTGGGGTAGACAAGAGAACAAGTAGGTGTTTGTTTTATGGGCGGCTTCATGGTTTTTCACCGATTCTGGATTGATCTTTGGATTTACATAATTCCACCCTAACTTCAGGGCTGGCTCATGCCTTAGGCGATCGCCTAAGGCCTCCAATTTTTTAGGGCCCCTAATTTTTAAAAAAATAGTTTATATAGGAAATCGAAAATAACTTTTAGACATTTTCGTTTGTAAAAGGCCCCTTATCTTTTTAAAAAAAAAAGCCTAAAATCCATTATACTAATTAAATTTAAAAATTAATTTAACAAAAAATTAAAGTCATGATTATCACTTTTTCAAGATAAGGCAGGTCAAAAGTTTTAATCCTAAATATTTATTTCTCTCGACAAAGTTAAAAAGTTCAAATAAAGTCAAAAGTTGGAACCTATAAAACTCTCTTTCCATACTTGGTCATCAATTTCAACAACTCACCATCTTATGTAATTCAATTTTTCTACTGACATATTCTCCCTTAGTACTCTTCTAGTCTTCCTTTTGTGTTAGTACAATAGTAATTTTCCTTTTATTTGTCATTATTAAAAATTAATATTTTACAGTTTATCTTATTTCCATTATTTGTTTTGTCATTAGTAGTAAAATTATGAATAATGTAGTTATAACTTTTTGATTGTCATGTTGTAGAAGTAGTATCAAAATCAAGTTCTCATCCATATCTACAATCTTATTGTCAACAATAATAAATGAGATTTTATCGTTTTATATTTCAAGACTTGTATTATTATCTAAATTTCAAGGTTGTTAAAAAGCCTAATCAAAAAGCAAAATAAAATAATTTTAAATAGAAATTTTATAATAAAATTAAAAATATAAAAAAAGCCTCATCAAGCTTTCTCACCTTAGGCCCCAAATAGCGTTGAGCCGGCCCTACCTAAATTCTACTCGCCTCAAGTTTTCTTGGCTCTCAAAGACATTAGCTTGTGACTTCAGTTTTCACACAAGTGATGGGCAGTGTTTTGATCATAGTTTCAATTCCATTCCGTTAGGGCCAGTACCGTACAAGCTAGAAAATGGTACAAAGGGGACTCAGTTCCTTGCTGAGTAATTTTTCAGGCTGCTCCGGCCTGTTTCAGGATACCCATATATTTCACCCAATTTCAGGCCGTACAGCTTTACACCCAGAATGTCAGGGGCAGCTGGTGTTTTGGTAATTAAACTCAACCTCAAGCATCTTACCAGAAACGCTGAATAAACATAACAAAATATGATGCTCCTCTTTTATAATCGTTGAAACTTGCAAGGCCTAGTTGAAGAGACCCCTTCAGGGTTCAGCAGAGAGTGATTTCTCTGTTTGATTCTACACAACAGTGAAAACAAATCATGGGCATAGCTGCTCTTTCTCCCATGATCTGATCTCAAGCCTCCACAATTAAATATCAAATTCAACAACCTTGTACCCTGTAAGTCTCTTTCTCTCCACACAAATTATACTTTCTTCTGATTTTATCTTACTAAATTCAAGTCTTTTACACACACTCAGATCAAGAGTTCTACTTATTGGTTGATTCTAGACGAGATTTATATATATGATTCTAACATTTGTTTAGCTGCCAAGAAAATGAGAGAAAACAATAATGATTTCAAAATAATTTTTCTATGCTCTATTGCCCTGCTTCTTTTCTAGTTTTTCAATACCTGAAAAGACTTAATAGAATATGATCTACACTTAAGTTTCTAAACTTTTTTAACCAGCCCTTCAAAGGGTTATCATTGCCAACCATGAAATTTATTTTATCCTGTTCATAGATATGGAGCAGAAGATTTTTTTTTTTTTTATGAGTTGATATAATCCTAAAAAAAATAAAAATAAATAAAAAAGTGAGGCAAAACATGTTCCATTTTGTATTTAAAATTCCAAGTCATTTTTTGTGTAGAAATGTATTGGTAAAATATTATATTGTCAAGTGTATATATGACCTTGTGCGAACTATGAATTTGGACTGAAGTTGTGAGAACTATGAATTTGAAGTGATTGTGTAATGTGGCCGTTTGACTTGGAACGTGTATGTTTGGGGATGTTTACTTTTGACTGGATTCGTTCTTACTTTGAAGATGGTGATGTCAATCTTCCAAGTGAGACTCAAAGCCAATATAGTTGGGGGCTGGCGGAAATTTATACTTTGGACAAGACCACGATCCTTATAACCATATTGAATGAGTTCTCTTCTTGTTTATGTCTTTTTGGATATATAAAAGGGTTGGGAAAAAAAAATATATGTATATATATGTTATGCCAAATTGATTTGGAGTTGAACCATACTTGATATAGATAATCAAATATTACATACAACAAATTCTATAAGTAAACATAAATTTTTTTTAGTTGTGAGAACTATGAATGTCACACCTAACACACACTTCATTGGATTCATTCATAAGTTGTATGCACAGCATCGGGTGAACACTCAGCAGAGGTCCCCTAGGTGGTCTCGCTGGGCTAAGGACTTCACTACTAGATCATCAACGTAAAACTCAAGGTTTTTGTGGAGTATATCATGAAACAAAGCCATCATTACGCGTTGGTAAGTGGTTCCCGCGTTTTTAAAGCCGAATGGCATCACGGTGTAATAGAATATTCTTATGGGCGTTCGGAATACTGTATGGTGTGCATCCTCTAGAGCCATCTTAATCTGATTATAACCGCTGAAATCATCCATGAAATAGAACATGTGATGCCCTGCCATGACATTGATTAACGAGTCAATATTGGACAACGGGAAGTCATCTTTTGGGCATGCTAAGTTTAAATCTCTAAAATTGACGCAAATACAAATTTGGCCATTTTCCTGCCATATGGGAACTACATTAGCTAGCCATAAGAGGCGTTCAGTGGGTTTGATAAACCCTGCATCGAGGAGCTTCTTGATCTTCTCCTTTATTCGAATTTCTACTTCGATTCAGAATACTCGCCCCGCCTACTTGACTGGTTTGGCCGTGAGGTAGATGTTGAGCCTACGCATAGTAACTGTTGGGCCGGGCCTCGGCATCTAACTGTAGTTCCATGCAAAGACATATTTGTGTTCTTCCAATAGGTGGATTAATGCCCCTTGTTCAGCCTATGAAGATCTTTGGATAAAAAGGCAAGGCAAGGCAAGGCAAGGCATTTTTCCCCAAGATCCACCTCTTTCAATTCCTATTTTTGCGACTTTGGATGGTCTTGATAGCATTCAAGGGCAGGTTCCACTTTGTCATATAGAATCTGTTCGGGTTCCTCATGAAACAAGACCCCCTTTAATTGCTACAATCTATACACCTTTTTGCCGTCTACGCGAGTGTGGGATGTACATCTAGACTTCTTCACTGCAAATGTCTTGCTTTGTTCATTGGGCCTCGGTGCGGAGGTTGTGGTGAGTTCATTCGTGGCGACCCAAACTAGGAGTGGGTTGGAGTTGATTGGTTCTGCGACATCTTCTTACTCGGGTGGTTCGTTGAAGAACACAGCCTCTGTCAGGTGTGCTTCGTTGACAAAGAATGGGTTAGTGGATGCGGGTATCTCTACCACCTCTCCTTTCCATATGCCCTTAAGGCATTGATGAAAAGTTGAAGGTATGGCTTTGTACTTGTGCATCCATATTCGGCCCAGGCACAGATGGTATGTGGTTGGGGCATCTATTACATGAAATTTGATCGTTGAGCGGATTTTGCCTACTTGCAAGTTGGCCTAGACATACCCCATGGGTTTCCTTGGTTTGTTCCCAAACCCGCTAATCTCTATGGGTTGTTTTACCAGATTCTTCTATGAGATTCCGGCTGTTCAAAAGACTAATAAAGACATAACATTGATGGACACGCCACCGTCGAGGAAGGCACGTTTGAACTCAACATCATTGATACTTGCTATAAAGTAACAGCAGTCTATTATGATAATACGGCACTTGGCAATCAGTGTCTGGAAAGTTGATGGTGGTGTTCACCTCCTTAATTGTTCGTGTCACCAAACCATCAGCCATCATGCATTTCTCTTTGAACTGTTCAACCACCTGCATAATGGCTTTGGTGGCTGCGAGGCGTGCATTAGAGGAAAAACCTAGGTGGTCATAGAACCATTTAAACTTTATTGTGTCCTTCAACTTGGTAGCAGTAAAGTCTTCATATGGCGACGTAGACTTTGTTTCTTCCTCGTCAGGGAGTGGTTCGATCATATCTTGCTCATCAAAGTAAGGGACTGTTAGTGCTTATATATTGTCATGCCGGGGGAGTGAGTTGTTTGCTAGGCCTTGATCTGTTTTGTTAAGCTCAAGTTCGCATGAAGCGATCTCAGCAAGAAGAGCTCGAAAAGCCCAACAATCTTTAGTAGAGTGTTTCACTACTCTGGTAAATGTAGTATTTTAAACTTTGTGTTTCTCTCTTGTTGAGTTCTCTTTCTATCATAGGGAGCTTGACTACAGCATTCTCTACCCATTTTGCCAAAAATGGTCTTTGCTTCAGTGAACTTGCATGGGAGGTGGTGGGGAATCGCCATAATCAGGTGGTTGTTTTTGCCCCTTTTCCTTGGCTGGATTATCCACTAAGGAGATGATTGATTTCCTATTCTGTCCTATGTTTTTCCAATTGGTGGTGTTCTGTTGTCTTGTCGAGACCTTGACAAAATCTCCGAGGTTCTGAGCACATTCAAGGAGACAGAAGAACATTGGTAAATGGTAATTAACAAGGAGTATCCTATACAGCTGGTGCATACCTTCCAAACAAATTTTGACAAGGCTGACTTCTGTGGTTGGCTTAATATATTCTAGTAATCGGTCATGAAACCTCTTTATATAAACCTGGAGATCCTCATTGTCCTTCTGCTTTATTTTTCTGGAGAGCTGGAGTGTCGTTAGCCATTCCTTGACCTAGAAGAACTTATTATGGAATTCGGGCACCATATCCTCCCAAGAGACGATCGATCCTGGTGTGACGTTGGTATGCCATGTATAGGAGTGATCAGTGAATGATTTGGAGAACTCATGAAGCCTGAGTCTTTTGTCTACACCGAATGCACCCAATGTCTCTACGCAGCGAACCACATGTTCTCTTGCACTACCCTGTTTGCCGTTACAGCGAATGAATTTAGGAGGAACACACCAGAATGAGTAAAGTGAGCTGGCGATCTCAAGTGGACATGGAGGACGATGATCTAGATCTGACATAGAGGGTATAGTGGCTCGCTGATGCTCAATCAATATCTTGATCTGCTGTTGGAGAGCAAAAATTTCGATGGACACCGAAGGGACTGCATGTTGAGTTGTCCCGAGCACAGGGGTGATTGGCGTTGCGGTGGTAGTGGGAGTTGGGTTCGCCTGTTGAATATTCGTTAGGTTTTGGAGAATTGCTGATAGTGCATGTCCACAAAGCCCCGAATAGGATCTAGAATTAGAGCATTATGGAGAGCTCTTAAGAGGAGGGACTTGTTTTGCTCCAGTCTGGGGTGGCGGTGGTATTATGAGATCAGAGTGTTGGAGATATCTGGTGCGCTAACTTCCACTGGATACTTCCGAACAATGAGAGAGCCGAGATTCAACATGGTCCGATCTCTGTTGTGCTAGTTGCTTCGAGCATCCTTTCTTAGGTGCCATAATCACAAACTTAGACTCCCTAGTGGAGTCGCCAAATGTATGAATGAGTTAGGGGCCTGTTAGGAGTCACATATCGTGCCAGCAATTGTCGAAGAAAATCTGAGATGGTCGGATAAAGGACAAAGCAAATTCAACTAGAAGAGAGAGAAAGAGAGACAGAGAGAGACAATGGAGAAGGTAGTGGACGTTGATGATCATTCATCGATGCCCGCTCAGGGGTCCAAAATGCTTCTTATATAGAACCTCATATCTCAGCCCAAGTAGGATTGGACTCATAGACGATAAGGTCTATCCGTAAAAGTCCTTGCCCCAATAGGCCAAGGAACCGGAGTTCCACATGAAGTAATCTCCCTCTCCTAGTAGGACTGGCCTGGAGGCAGTTTGACGTCGCATGAAGCTTATGCCGAGGCGACACCTTTGCCCTAAGCCACCGAACCACTTAAGTCTCAAGATTCCCGCGATATGCCGAACGAATCATTCGGTCTTGCCTCCAAGCCTATCTCAAGAGCTTTGGCAGTATATCATTGCTCTCACCATCGTTGTCAAGGCACACACTAAGTGCTTATGACATCGTGTGAGTGATTCGTGCATGCGCTCCTCTCGGCATCCCGAACCGGCAGTCATGGGCACGTGACATCCAGCATTCGGAATACGCACCATGACTAAGAATCGTAGGGCTCTTTGTTGAATGCATGTGTTCCCTGAGTGGGTCACACAACAGTGGCATAAACATAACACTGGTATGCAAAAAGTTCAAAATATCATATAATAAATAATTGGAAACCACAACCTTTTTCTTTTTCCATCGGGCATGTAGTCAACACTTTCTCTAAGCATACTGGACAAGTGTCTTGTTTTTTTTTAAGCATATGATTTGCCCCGCACAAATGAAATTATGTGCTAGCAAAAGAAGAAATATAAAACATGCCATCATTTTTAACTTGGGTTCAGCAATGCAACCCATATCAAAGGCTAAAATGACATTAAACAAAAACTCTCTTCGAAAAACTACCCTCTTAAGTGATTTCAGTCTCATGACAGCCAAAATAAAGATGAATATCTCTCCTGGCAGCAGCCCCGGTACAGTCAGTATCTAAATTTTCACTTCATCAACTGGAAAGCTTAGCCAAAAAGAAAATATATAGGATCTAAAATGTCAGTATAACGGTGTCCATTTACATTTTGTCGACACGCAAAGCAAAACTTTAAAGGCATGCCGGAAAGAAACTTTCGGTTGCTTTACCAAGACTGACAGTAGATAGTCTGGTTGTGACCACGACAATTACATGGTTTTACAGTTATGCAAAATTTTATAGATATTTACCATTTTTAAGTGAACTTTGGTACGTACTTTATCATTCAAGGCCTCAAACTTCTATAATATCTAAAAAAATCATAATTACTAAAGTTCGCATGTTAATTCCACTTCCAAAGGAACCAAGTATACCAAAGTAACACTGAAAACCATCTCAATTATCAACAAAAAGGGGCAGGTAAGAACATCAGGTAGTGGGTTGAGATCACAGAGTGTAGATGCTTGATAGAAGTAGTCAACATGAACTAAATAGAGATCAACATGGAATCCAATAATTACAAAATTCAACGTTCAACAAAAGCAGAAAGCAAAACCACTTCTTTTACCCTTGAATGTTCAATGGTAGAGACACAGAAATTGATGAAAGTCACAGATCCGTTCAGATGAACTGCTTTTATTATCTTAGCTAAGAAATAACCTATTAAATAATGGAGCACCAGCTTAGATGAATAAAACATGTCAGCGACCAAATGCATATCACCACAGAACCATACAAAACATGAAACCCAACTAGCTAACAAATTTCAAACGCAACTAAATTTGAACAAAAACTTCACCCATATAACATAAAATTGAACTAACAAAAATTACATTTGCGAACAGCATATGGTCTGTGCCTGTCTACCTTGCAATAAACCATCTTGATTATGAGTATCTTAGTGGTGCTTCAACAGACAAAAAGGTAAGATATATATATGTATCATGGTAGAGGGCAGATTACCGGTGCATCCAGAATTGTAAATCTTGTTGTTTCTGTTTCGAAATGTGCTCTTCCAACTTCAACTGTTTTTCCCTAAAGTAAGCATTACATGTTAAAACATGAATAAATAAGCAAGCATAGGTTTTGGTTCCAAAAATAAGTGAATGGAACGAATGAATACACTTTGAACTGCTGAATTAGAAGGAAGCAAATAATATCACAGCAGAAGTTCCAATTTTAATAATACAAAACTATACTAGGGACACATACCTTAACCCTCTCCTCTTCATTAGTGTCCATAATATATGCCATATACCTAGCATATAAGGGATAACCTTGGTCAATGGGGGCAATCAAAAAAATAAAGCAAGGGAACATCTTATGCCATAATCAGTAGATATTCACGAGCTTAAAACAAAAAATTCTGAAAATGATAACCATCCATCTAAAAAACACACTAAAGAAGCAACCAAAAAACAAAAAAAAAAAATTGCAAGCTATGATATTCATGGCTGTAAAAAATTCTTAAAAAAGATTTAACTGACAATCAACCATAAAAAGAGCCCATTATTAATTCGTCATTCACAATAAATCGGATCGTGCAATTAGTTGACCAAAAATCAGGTACTTCCATGGGAAAAGGTCAATAAATAAATAAAAGAAATAAACATCATGGACAATTATGCAAAATCCCTTCTGCATGACAACAAAAATTGCAGTGCATGGTGGGTGTAATTCTAACGCTATTGAAAACTAGAGCACTGGTGAAGCACAGTACATGTTAAGCATAATTCTAAAGAAGTGTTAGCAGAATACGCTAATACCCTAGTAATTTGTGCTTTTGGAACAGCATTCCGAAACATGTTACAATTTCATTCCAAAATAGTGAACTTAGCGATCCAACGATCCCAACATTTTTTTTATATTTTGTTAAAGGACCCCTGACGAGGAAAAAAAATTAAATATAATGAATAAAAATCTAGGGAGTACGTAGCTTTGACATAACAATGCACAAAACAAAAGGAGATATAAGGCTTGTAGAAATGTGTATTTAGATGATAAATTTGAAAAAAAAAATAGACAGCATTTTATTAGATCTCTAATTTTGAAAGAAAATTGCTCTCAAAGTAACTTAAATTTTAATATTTAATTTATACTAATCTACCTCTATCGTACCACATTTTAGAGGATGTGGCATACCACGTACCCGTTTCTATTCCCGGTCCACGTTCCCAAACATTCCGCTGTCCAGGAAACATTGTTCTAAAGTTATCCAAATAATAGAAGGGCAGCAAATGTGATGCTCATGAAACTTACCTCATTTTATTTCTCCCTGTTTTCAGTGCTCCACTTCATAGTGACTAAAGTAGCCTTTACTTACCTCCACCCTCCCTCCCTTATAAGTGCAATAAATCTCTCTTAGGGCAGTTATAGAGTTCTGCCTGTCAACATGTACTTTGTAGGGATACATACAAAATCAATCCCCCGAGCTATGACTCAGTATCACTAAACTCTAAAACGTAACATATTGACCCTTAAACTATCAATTTGTATCAATTAATACCTTCTGCTAGCAACTCGTTAGGAAAGTGGACGAAAAATTGTCCTGTGACTTGCACATGTTTACAAAAGTATGATTTTATATCTAAATTGACTCTCTCTAATTATAATAATCTAGTGACTAAAGTGCCCCTTAGATTGGTATGCAAATATAGTGGCAACCCAAAGGCATTTCAATCATTAGACAATTATTGTAAAAATATAAGGTCAATTGAGGTATAAAACCATAAATTTGTGAACATGTGCAAGTGATATAGTGATACAGTTTAAGGGGTGTTTTTGTAATTACCCCTATTTTGTAAAGAAGAACAAGAGACAAATCAAGGGCAAAAGAACAGTCCATAAGGACCACAATGGATCCTCCGTGAAATAAATGGAGCAGATACTTCTGTGAAATTGACAATGAGGAAATTATGGACAACTCTTGAGATGAGGGACATATTATGAATGCTAAGGCACTAGATACATCTGACTGAAACTTAGGAGGAACTCGAGAATTAGAGAAATAGATTGAAATCCTATCATAATGCTCTGGATTATGAAAACAAGTAAACACAGATTGATTACTATTTCTCTGGGGATTTGCTCCTTATTTGAGCTTCCAACTATAAGAAAAGTAGAAGCCTTAGCACTCTTTTACTGTGACCTTTTTACTTTTTTTGGGACTAGTAATAATAATCTATTCAACCAAAATGGACCAGAACAGGGCAAACAACGGCGATAATGAGTCCACCTACACACTCTTAATAAGAAAACAATATAACTCAGACAAAGCACATACATAACACTAATGCAATATGACAAGTGTCAAAACACAAACAAGCAGTTTATAGACAATTCAAGATTCGGAGACATGTCAATTTGGCATCTATCTGTGTCTGATTCCCTGAAATTAAGGTTTTCACACTGTATTGGAATTGAAATTTTGGTGAACTAGAAAAATCTAAGAAGCACGGACATTCCGTTTATGTTGCCGTTGTGCGTCGAACACATGTCCAACACGCCAAAACACGTGTCAGACACGCCAATTGGCGTCCAATATTGTTATTAATATTTTTTTAAGTGAACATATCGCGAACACATCGGGGACAAGCGTGTCCCTTGCTTAGACATGTTTTGGGACACAGCGATATTGAAATGTTATTATTAAAAGTATTAGATGGAGTCGAATTTATAAATATTAAAACTTTAAAACACTAAAACATAAAACACTCATATCCAATTATTCAAATCCTTAATTTGTTAGTTATTGTATTATAATTGTGAACTTGTTTAGTTGTTTTCATTTCATTTTGGTGATATATGGATGTTACATTCTTATTCATAGCAAATAAAAATATATACAATATCCTTTTTTGCCGCATCCCAGCCATGTCCGTGTTCGTGTCCTCATGTTTTAAAAATGTCACGTCGCGTGTTCATATCTACGTATGTATCTGTACACGTGTCCGTATCTGTGCTTCTTAAATAAAAATAATAGGTGAATTATATTTATATCAAAAATATAGGTATCTACTTCTTCAAATGTTATGTGAAGAAATAAAAGAAATGCGAATTCTATATTTTCATGTTTTGTGGCCAAAGGCCTATGCCATTTAAATCCCATCTTAGATTGCCCAAATCTTCATACATAATTACATTATGCCAAAACATAAAAAGGAAAAAGAAAGAGAAAAACACAAAAACAAATTAATACATATAAAAAATTAAAGATATGAAGAAGAGAATAATGCAGTAAAGAATAACCTTCAGAGACTAATCACTATGTTAAACATGGAGGCTTTTATTATGTTCACGTAAAAAGCAAAAAATATCAACACGTGATACTTGGAAAGTAGATCATTTTGGTACGTGAAAAAGTTACGGGAATATGCTACGCCAAATGCTCTAAAATATGGTACGATAGAAGTAGACTTGTATAGATTATACTATTAGAATTTAAGGTATTTCTGAAATAATTTTCTTTTAACAATTAGTCATCTAATAAAATATAAATCTATTTGTATTTTTTATGGTAGCTAAAAGTAAGAAAACTAAATCCATTACAAATTAATTATGTAGAGAGACATTTCTAGGAGCATTATGGCCCATGTTTTACATTGTTCTCCACCCTTCTTAGATTTTAGTTCATTATACTTTTTTTTCCCCCTTAAGTAACATTTAAGGAAATAAATAGGACAAATTTTGAGATTGCTTTTATAATGGCTGAATTCACCATTTTAGAATGAAAGTGCACCATGTTTTATACCGTGCTTTCCAGTTTGTAAATCACAATAGCATTTTCTGGCCATATCAACTAATAGGGAAAATATATACAAACATTTAAAAAACACGATAATATTTTTTTTATTAGAAAAGAGAATATATATAGAAGAGGTACCAAGAGGGTATCTCTTTAGTACTGATTTTCATGAAGCGCACCCCTGGATACTTTTGCATCCTAGGGCAAAACCGCATCCACCCATGGGCAAAAGGGGTCAAAACAAAAAACTAGACCCCATATACACTGCTGTCCAATAGGAACTATTGTTTGGTGCTAGAATAAAAGCTCAATCTACCAAGCATAAGAACCACATGGGTATAACTCTGAAGGTCACCTTTTTGTGCAAATACCACCAGAGCTTGATTTGTGGCCAGTATACTCCTCCACACACTCAAAAAAGGAGTACTAACATTTGGGAAATGACCTTTCAATCATAGATACCAAATAATGTGAAAAAAAAATTTTATTACTAGTCACACTAAAGGGCTATTGGATAAACCTAAAAATTTAGTGTTGAATTATAAGCAAGGAACAAATTTTCCTTTTTGTTTCCATCAAAGCAACCGAAACATTTTGGTTTCCTAGGGAACCGGAATGAAAGATTAGTGGAATTCCACAAATCCAATGTTTTCACAAAAACATATTGAAACACACTAAAACAATAAGAAAATATCGAAACAGTAACTTGTTTCTACATGTATTAGACACTTTTGATTCTTAGTTGTGGCTCAATTTTTTTTTTATTATTACTATTACAATCATCCTAATGAATGCTAATTTTACTATCTGATTGGAGATTTTATTTATTGTCATTAAAATAAATTTACGCTAAAATTTTCGTATACTCCTTTGAAAGCTAACTCATTTAAAAAACAAAAACTCTAAAATTATTATATAATCTATTAATATCTATTTTTCTTTTATATTTATCTTATAATCAAGTAATATCAACATTAATACTTAACAAAATTACTAAAATTAAGTTTCTAATTACTTCTTATACATGTAAGCATTTTGTTTTTAAGTACATTGGAGAGCTTCAAAGTAGAGAGTGAGTCAAACTCATGACTTGATGAAATGAGTGGGGACACCACTACTATTGGGTTAACCCCGCTTTTCATATTAGCATTTATAATTCATATTTCCAAATGTTTGCTATTCAATACTATCATAGTTTCCTGTAATGTAAATGACTATATAGTCCTTAAACATGTTCAATTATTAACTTATTAGCTTTAAAAATACGATGGATGGACTTTAATTCATATTTCCAAATATTTCTTTATGTTTTCAATTTTTTTCATGCCTTCTGAAACATTTTCACTTTCGAGCCAACCGAAATGATGCAACGAAACAAAATTTTGATCCTTGATTATTATTCCTAAGAACATTTGAGTAGTGAAAAAGTAAAATTAAAAAGTTATAAATATGTTTGTTAAGGTTAAAGTATAAAACCCTTCCATTGTTCTTATTTAGCAATAAGTAATTACATTTTCAACCATAAAATGCAAAACCTTTTTAAGTGATTTTTTTTTTTTTTTTGTTTGAAGGGCCAGCTAGTTATCCATTACCATATGCATTAAGGTGTTGTTTGATAATCCCATTAAGTGATAGATACGATTATTCCAGTACGTGGAACGGGAACGGGAACAGGAATGTGGTACGCCACATGTTCTAAAATATGATACGCTAAAGGTAGACTTCTATAAAGTATATTATTAGAATTAAGGTACTTCTAGAAGAATTTTCTTAAATAATTAGATATTTAATAAAACACAATTTATGTTTTTTCAAATTAATCATCTAAAAACACATTCTAGGAGTATTATGGCTCATTTCTTTTTACATATTGTTATGCCAAAATTCTATTTTTCCTATATTTTTGTTCATTATAATTGATTTTTTTCTCCGTAAGGAGACCTTTAAATATATAAATAGAAAAAAAAATTTGGGATTGCTTTGGATCGCTAAATTCACCTTTTTGGAACGCTAGAATACTATGTTTCGAAACACCGTACCAAAAACACGATTCGTTAGGGTAGTAGTCTTATGGTAACACAGGTTTAATAACATATGATCTAGTACCGCTTAACAACCTAAGTAAATAGCACACGGAAAAACTATGGTTCAAAAACGTGTTGACACAGACAAGCGTGTCAATATGCCTTTGAGTTCTTGCTAAAGTGCCCCACACATATGATGATTTGGATTGATGGTGGTACATGAAGCACACAATAATAACTCATGAGATTATTTAATCAAAAGACAAATCTGTGTGAGAGGTGCAGAAACATAAAACATGCCTTGTCAAAAAGAACATGTAAAATTATATTTTTTCCATAAATAAAGTTTATGCAGGAATCACATATGGAATTATATAATCTAAGTTATAACACATACAAGGAACAGAATATAAATAAAATACATATATATTGCCGTATCACTACTTGATTTTTTAGGGTAGAATATCTAACACCTCATGTATGTGTCGACACTCATGTTCATATCCGCAAATCACAGCTTAAAACAGAAAAAATCTACCCCCATCTTAATTTAAGTAAGGCCTGAACTATTACTAAATGCTGAATTTGCTTTGTGGAATGTGGTTTTTAATTTAATCATTGGACAAATTTGTCTCAAATTTTTACATTTAAAATTTAGTACTTCAATACTGCAACTCTATCAATTCAACAAACTTTTCAGTATTTAATTTTTAGCTTTATCAAACCACTAGTAAGAGATCCGAAACATTGAAAATTTTCACATTTAAGCACTCAATGTCATTATTTACAACCAGTGAGATGCCAGCTAAAATACATTCCAACTCAAGTTCATTCACAAACAAATCCATATAAATAATAATAGTAGCCAAGAATCATCTGATGCCAACACAATAGCATTTCTTTTGGAAGATGATGAATTTATCAAAAAGAAATGTCCATAATGCACCCAAAATAAAAATTTTAAAAAGAAAGAAAAAATTCCTCTAAAAAAGAAGTATTTATTACAACTAAAAGATCAAAAAGAAAAAAGAAAGACAGCCTTCTCCAAGGGCAAAGAGGGAATTAATAAGCAATTTGCATCCTAATAAAACATGCTACCATCTGAATTTTGCATTGGTCTGCCATAGGATTGCCGGACAATAAAATATTTGTTTGTCATATTCTAGCCTTCACATTGAAATGACTATAAAGTCTCTCCACAAATGAAAAACACACTTGCACTAATTTCAAAAGTGTTCCTGTCCAAACCAATTAAAATGCACCGAAGGTGTGGGAATTTTCTGGTCCTGCAGGGGGGGCACCAGCCCCCAGGTTCAAATATTCCTACTATGATTTCTGTTTTTAATATACTGAATCTCTACAACTTTGGCTTTAGGATCTCTAGAACTCTTCATTGAATCTCTAAAGTTCAAACATAAAGTTTACAAGACAATGTTTCCCAATCCATTGGATCTCTAAAACTTTGGCTTTAGGATCTCCTAAGGTCAAGCAAATAAGCCCGAGTTCCTAATATGGATTACTCCCTAAATTTGTTTACAAAATATTGTAGCAACTGTAACTAGCCTTTGAAATTCTTATAATGTAAAGCATATCCAAAGTCCTTAATCAGGCATTATAATATATTCTAAAATTTGATATAGGAACACAAATGAGCTAGAAACTTAACGCCACATTAAGCATTGCTATATTTCCTAGGAGTTTAATGGCAAAGCTCTGTTGCTAGAAAACAGTTTCAAATTTGCCCCGTTTGGAAACACTGTCAGTTTTCGTTTTTTGTTGTTTGTTGTTTTTTTTTTTTTTTTGTGTGTGTTTTATGCTCTGGTGACGGGCATTTGTAGGTTACCGTTGTGCCCATTTTGGTGTTTTTTGTTTTCTTTTTCAGAATTTTGTAAACAACTAAAACCAAAAAAACATTAAACAATCATTATTTTTTAAAATTTTGAAAAAAAACCAAAAAACGTTCCGAAACAAGGCTTATTTTCATGTCTTTATTTTCGCATTGTTCAGATAAAAAATATAAATTTTGTTTTAGAGTAATTGTGCAATGTCTTAGGGTGCATTAATACAAGCATTATGTAGAAATGAATATAAAAGATTTCAGTAACTTTCTGCACAAGCAAATAGGTTACAGAGAGTGAATAACTAATTTTCTGCTGTTATATCAATAATATAAAAGAAAGAGAGCAGGATAAACTTAAAGAAAAATACAAACTTGGACCAGAAACTCAAATTAGGAACCCATATCACTGATGTCAGACCATCAAGTCAATGACTCAGATCTAAAGTATTTTATTTTCCATGAATCAATAGCAAAATTACTTAAAACAGCATCCAAATGCTTAGAGTGAGATCCCTTACATAAACAAAATAAGAAAGCTACCATCTGTTAATGGAGTGGTCGGACTACAACTAAGTTACTGTAGGTGCTGCCACTCAGTTATATTCCTCTTAATAAAAAATAAAGAAATTCAATTATCACAAGTTCTATCACAATAGAAGTACTAAAATAGAACACAAATTTTAACCAACTTCAATCACAAAATAAAAATAAGGACAAACCAGCTTTCTCGACTTTTATCCTTTGCTTCTTTCTCATATTTTTGGATTGTGCGGTCGTCAACCTGCCCGCTAAGGAAAAGTATCTGCCCTCCAGTGGTAGACTTCCCTGCATCTGCAGCCCAGACGAAATACGTAAGTGTGACTGTAAGAGAAGCAATTAACTGGTGAAGCATATGGATCAACCGAACACACATTCAGAATTTCAGACTAAGTTACTGAAAATCAACTGGTCAAATGTATAATCCAAATAAAATTCCATGAAGTCCATTTCTCTTGGCCCTGTTTTCAATAACTACCCATCTATAGCTGAACATAATATTTTTGCTAAAGGTAATACCACAAATGACCAAAATCCAGAAAAAGAACGAAAACAGGAGCATATGTTTTGAAACAGATTCAGAAAACATGGAACAAATGACAAAGAAAGAGAAAAAATAAAAACATCATCAGTGAGAGAATTTTGCTTAGACTTGCATATCAATCATCAAATACATCTTTGAACATCTACACAGCTTGAAATGTTCATAAATGAGAAGCCAGAAGGAAAAAAAATCCCCTCAGAAATTTTTCTTTTCATTAATACAGTTGGAATAGAAAAGTCCATGAAAAAATACCAAATTGAAATTTGGATCCAGTCAATATGGAAATCTGTTTAGCATTGAAAGAAGGAAAGAGCCCTCACAAAATCTTCAGATAACCTTCTACTCACTTTTTCTTTTTTGCCAAGTGATCACCCCTACTCACCTTCACTTCCGAAACTAGTTCATCAAGTATGGATTTATCTACTTTTGAACCAACTTCATGTAAACCGTAGTTATTTATATAATCTTTTCTAGTGAGAATATAGTATCAGAAAAGAGAACATAAGATGACGTGCATGTAAATTTTTCACATGTCCACTGGTATGTTTCAAAGTTTTTCAAGTGTAAGAGGATAACAACATGGAATGTTATCACCAACTGCATAACATAATGGTGTGAGAGAGCCATTAACAAAACCAGTGGATCCAAAAATTATATCCACCACTCTACCAGTGTCACAAAAACTCAAACATAATACCCCAAAAAATTTAAATGCCATTATGCTAGTGGTGCAATGCACATGGGTACCTCATTGAATTTTTTCTTCCACATCAGGTTATGCCACTATTTGCAGAATGTTATATATTCTAAAACTTGCCCAAGTGACGTCATGTACCAATTATTCTTCACTGACCAAAACTACTCCTATATCAAAACTACTTGCCAAACAGACTCTGGTATTGGCTAAATATGGTAAAATGGATTTCATAAATAATATTTTATAATTTTTCAAATCATCCTCTCATTCTAAAGGATAGATGTCCAATATATAAACCCAGATTTGAAACATTTTGATATAAAAAATTAAAAAGTATCTAAGCTTAAATTTTAATTTAAAGACTAGCAAAGTTCAAGATCTACTTATCTGTAGTGTTTTAAAAAAGAGATTAATTCATGAACTTAAAAGATTAAATCTCCCTGACCCATAAAGAATTGAGCGCTTCATGTAAGATAAAATCCCCCGGAAGATTATTGTTTTGTGTACAACTCTGATAGCTTTAACTTTATAAAACAGGTGCCATGTTGTTAGGGATGCAATTTTCCCCAACTTGTTGGACAACTGCCCCAATCCACCCCCGCTGGGATATATTTAAGCAAGAATTAATCAGTTTAAGGGAGGGTTTCATATGAGGGAAGGGGTAGGAATGATGAGACCTGCGCCGCCCCACCCCACCCCACCCTGCCATTCGACATGATATAAAGTTACATAATCCTCTCTCTCTCTCTCTCTCTCTCTCTCTCCCCAACACTACTGATGCTAACATTGCAATAGTTTGCCTGCCGGGGGAGGGGATTCCTGTAGTGGGCCAACCCAGGCAAGGCAGGGAAGTGGCCCCCTTCCCAGCCAGCAAATATGACTGTATCTGCTTACATTTTAAAATTATTTAGAACCATCTAGTCTCAAGCCCACAAGTAAATGTGTTTATATCATGCAAATATATGACTACATATATGAAGCTAAAAATGTACAGGTGGATTTTTTTTCGGTAACCCCCTTCATATTTGATTAAACAATTGCTACAAACACAAGTACGCCTTCATAATGGTTAAACAACGGCTACAAACACAACTACATGAGTGCATGCACACATAAAACATTCAGATGTCCAAAAACAGAGCAGGTAAACCTAGAATTAAAGATTTGACTGAACACCAGGATTTTGAAACTCAATACATCTCATCCTCATAGGAACATTGGGAACACTAGCATAAACAATGTAACAAACAAAGAATAATGGACCAAAGAGAAGCATAGCCATCACACATGGAGGCATAATACACTGGCATGCGTAAACTATGACAATTTATAGTCAATCGCTAGGAATAATATTGCGCAAGCAACAAAAAACAAAATAATTACATGACAACTATGATGGCCAAAAATTAGCCCTGTTAAAGAAGCTCAACCTACCAACATGGCCAATAAATACGGCATTCAAGTGTCTCTTCTTATTATCTTCCTTCTCATCTACAATATCTGCCGAAGTAGAGATATCCTTATTTGTAACTGAAAACCAAGAAATGGTAAAAGCATTAAGTAGTTAGTTGAAATAAATATACCCTACCTAAGCACCTACCTCTCAATTTCACATACACTACAACAAAAACCAAAAAAAGCTTCTCAATTCCATAACGGGCAATCTGAAGTATAATGCTACAAGAAAGAACTTCAACAACATGTTACTGCAAAAGCCACCAACCATCCCACAAGAACACACCCCCCCCCCCCCCAAAAAAAAAAAAAAAAAAAAAAACACTTACATACACAGAAATAACAAACCTTCCATGGTGCATTTGGGCTCCAACTGCACTGGCTGAGAGTTCACATTCACCTCATCCCTCAAATCTGAAACCACCCACAAAGAAAAACATATTTTCATCAGTTTCACATAATATATTATATAATTTACATCACAGTGGAAAACAAATAGGCAGCACTCTTCAAAGAACAAGTGACCCTCATGTCTTTTTTCGCAACCAGGAAAACCAAAAATGATGTTCCTTTCTTTTACTGTTGTGGGGATGTGTCAACATATAGTATGTTAATATGAATTGGGAGCTTTAGTAGCATATAGCAACCAATGCAACAGGAAATGCATAATTTCCCATGACATTGTCCACATCTAAACAAGCTACCCCCTTCAATAACATTCAGAGTTGAAACACTAGAATAAAGAATCCTAACCATCCTAAGAAGAAAAACAATCTTAAGCTGATCCTTCAAGGCATGGGAATAAGACTAGGCTGGTAAAATCCCAACCTGACCTTTGGTTGATATAAGCCAATTCTTCTACTAGTAAGCCCCAAATTAATCTAGAGTAGCATTAACGTAAGCTTTTGGGAGTGATTATAGTTTGTTCTTCGTGGGTGAAAGGTTGACAAAATATGGCCCTTCTTAACATTTCTACTGGGTAACAAAAGGTTGGGTTTTGAGAAAGAAAATACAAGGTTTTAGGGGCATTGGGGGCCCCTAGGATTGTTGTACATCATTGGGTTTGGTTGAAATTGGATAAGATCTCAAGCAACAGGACACTAAATTAACCAGACAAAATGCATGCTACAGTAAATATTCATATTCTATTCGTCATCAAATTATGTGATGTGCATATAAGAATGGAATACAATTCATGATCTCCAAAATTATTTTCCAATCACGATGAGCATAAGATACCATACTTTCCACCAGCTCCAAAAGTTTACTTTAATTTTTTCCATACATAAGCCCGTCTTTAAAAGAATTATGTATATTTTACATATTTTAAATTGGATTCCACTATCTTCTTCTGTGACACACACTCATAGATATGTCATGCTAATGATCATTCTGACAGTAACATTAACCACAAGATATGGAAGCAAAGTAATAATAGGTTCTCTGTAACTTGAGCAAGTGACTAATCCAACTTAAATTGAGCAAGTAATAATATCAAAACCAAATATTGTTCCAAGCACTTCTTGTGTAACTATAACGTGACTAAATTTCCATTGGTGATACTTAAAATGTCCAAATTCTTGGTCCATGACTACCATACTACAAATGATGGTCCCCACTTGCATCACTTTTTTTCTGAAGAGTAAAAATTGGGTTAGAGATCAACCGAAGTGCGTAGCCTTAACCGGATGTCTGTGGTAACAGGTAAGCCAAAAACGCTGTTCCCGTCCCTGTGGGGGTAGACGCCAACCATCCATCATATTTCTCCTCACATTTAAAAAAAAAAAAAAAGAAAAAAAAGGAAGGCTTTTCCATGCTTTCTGTATATCAGGTTTGATAATCAACCAACCAACCTTAACTACCTTTTTCAACTAAAGCATTTTCAAGCTCAAGTTGAATAAAACAAAACAAAAGGTCAGTTCAAAGATATTATTGGAACAGTACATTCAGCATTGACATGACTTGCAATATGAACGCCGCCCAACAAACTATAATACCTAAAGAATTGCCAACAACTACAGTGGGAAAACCTCTACTCAGAAGAACTCAAAATTTTTCTAGCTCTCAGTTCTCAAAATTATTCTGAACTTTGGACGAAGCTACCTTTTTCTTTTTTATAAGTACTTCGGACCAAGCCACCTTTTCGACTATCTCACAAATCACATGGATGCTTCTTTCATATATTATCAATCACATAAACACTCACAGCCCAAAACAGCTGAAGAAAGATTTCCCAGTCGTCGGCATCAAAATTAACAATAACTATTAGTATCACCTACATTATTCCCCTTAGCACTAAAGTAATGTAATTTGGCCATCCAATAGAAAAAGAAAGGAGATAACTCAAATAGTATTTTTGTCATGGGGCCAAGGATAAGAATACAAGTTCATTTAGGAGCTCAAAACACAATGAAACTCATGCTTACTTTTCCTTCCAACAGAATGAAAGCACGTAGTGTTTATTGGATCAAAATGGTCCACCTCCATTATGCAGCAAGAACATCATTATGGTGCTCACATACTTCTGTTCAACTTCATAGCCTCTTCTATTACCTCATTTGCAATCAAATTAAAGTAATTGCCACCCTTGAAAATAACCTCACAATCACAGCAAAAAAAATGACCTCAAAAATAGCATTCTGATAAAATTATTGAAAATAATTTTGTCACCAGGCTCGCCACTAAGAAACACTAGTTTCTTGTTAACCTACATCAAAAATTTCAAATAGTTTTCCCTCAAAAGAAGAAGTCCAGAATACATTCTTATCAGAAATACCATTCCTCTACATGGTGTTAGCAGTGGAGGCATGTCACAAAACTAGAATCTCAGTTTCTGTTTCCACCTTGATACATTCACCTCAAGCCTTGCCTAAGAAGCACCGATACAGACACGGGATATGGCAATTTGAAAAAATGGAGGACACGGATACGGCGGAAACACAGCAAAAACTTTTTATTTGTATATATTTGTATTTTCCATGTATATGAATATAATATTCACAAACCGCCAAAAATATTTAAATAACACTTGGCAGAGAAGGAAGAGCAAAAAATAAACGAAGAACATGCAGCGGCAGGGCAGTAATTCAGTGAAGAAGAAGAAGAAGAAGAAGAAGAAGAAGAAGAGAAGCAGCAGAACAAAAGTCTGGGCAGTGATTCGATGAAGAAGAAGAAGAAGAAGAAGAAAAAGAAAATCAGAAGAGAAAAAGAACAATAAGAACAGCAACAGAGAAGAAGAGAAATTATGCTCTGGGCAGTGACGAAGAAAAGAAAAAGGAAGAAGAAACAAAGAAAATCAGAAGAGAAAAAAGAAGAAGAAAAATAGAAATTCTGTTCTAGGCAGAGATTCAGTGAAGAAGAAGAAGAAGAAGAAGAAGAAGAAAAAGAAGAAGAGAAAAAGTAGAAGAACAACAGAAGAAAAAGAACAGAATCTGTTCTGGGCAAAGATTCAGTGAAATTTTTAAAAAAACCCACTTCAACTTGCAATAATTTCAATCCAACCCCCGCTGCGTCCCAAGCATGTCCACTACCAAAAAAAATAATAAAAAAATGGACACACCACCTAGAGTGTCCAACACGTATTTTGGCGTGTCTTGGAAGTATTCGTGTCCGTGCTGTGTCTGACACGCAAATGGCACCCTAGATGATGTGTCCGTACTTCCTAGAGTCTCACCTTTCTTTTTTCTGGTACATCGGAAGGGATTACATTGGGGAAGGTCTAAGCCAGGGAGGGGGAATCGAACCCTCACCTTTTTTAATCAAAGCTTCCTCCACTATAATTGTCTTCAACAATTGCACTATGTCACTCTTCGCAACTGGATAAGATTTCACTCCATACTTTAATTTGTTGAGACAGTACTAAAATTGTCCATACATCAAAGCATTGATAATCACAACCTGCCAAAGTTCTAATCCAGAATGGGGTAACCAGCCTACTATTATAAAAATGTTTTAACTCCAGGGATGAAAAAGTCTCCTCCATTCCCACCAAGTCCCATCTCTTCTCCAATAAAAATATCTTCCACAATATTTGCACTTTCAAGAAAACATAAATAAAGTTGGTGCAATTTAGTTGTTTTCAATTGTTCCATTGTGGGAAAGCTGCAGGCTGCAGCTACAGTCCACAAAAATTCCCGCACCACAAATAATTAATTTGGCAAGTTCAAATATAAAATGTCATATCTGATTTGTCAAGTTCCTGACTCTAAAAAATTGAACCAGTGAAATCATCCAAAAGAAAATCAATTGCACAATTCCTAAAATCCCATCCATACACATAACATCTAAATTCTTAAAATAAAGAAATCATAACTTAATATGTAAAATAGTGAAATAGCACCTCAAATTAATTTTTAAATCTTTCCCGAAAATCTAGTTCGTGTCTTTTCCCTTTTTACAAAGTAAATTTCAAAATGCTGCTACAAATGCATAAGACTTCAACAGAACGCAAACCAGCTTCATGTACTGATCTTCTATAAAAATCTAACACTAAAGAATCTTGCACCATATGGAGTACTTAGTGGGTGTGTCTTAACCATAGGAAAAGACAGTACAAACTGATGCAAACAACACCTATTTCAGGATTGCAAAAAAGGGGTCAATTTTTACAAGAAGCTTGCATGAATAAGTCTTCATTAGACCATGCATCTTCTACCTGCCAGAGTCTATATACAAGGCACAACCGAAATTCATAGATTTCATTTTAGGTACTGTTTTTCCTGATATCCAGCTTTCATATTCTGTTTGAATAAATCTGAATTTACTACAAAGCTAATCATGTAGTTCAATGAGCTTGATCATCCTACACATGCATCTGTTCCAACCTGCACCACTCACTAAACACTTCCATAGCTTAGTCATCCTCATGAGGTAACCTCAAACAAAAACCAAAAAAACAAAAAGCCAGCTGTTCTCTGAAACCCACCAGCACAGCCTCAAGAAGAAACAATGAAAATATAGCGGATCAAAAATGGTTTTCACATGGTAACTTTAGGTTACCAGAAAACAAAGGGAATCTGGACACACTCCTCCTCCACCTAACACTTTAATCTACTCATCCAATTTGCCAAAGGTAATTTGAATAAGAAGAAACCAAAAAAAAAAAAAAAACCTTATGAAGCTCAATTTCAACCGGTAATGAATGCAATATTTCAAAGTGTTCAAATGATAAGATGTCACAGTTATGATAAGAAACTGGAATTGGACCTGTGACGATGCAAAATATAATTTTATTTCAATTCAACAAGCAAAAGCAAAGCATATAGCACGAAGAAAGCATGTTTAAAAGCACAACAACAACAACAAAGCAAGCAAAAAATACGCACATTTCCCTTTTAAGAGGAAAAAAATAGGAGGAAAGACTGAGAGATTCAATAGCGATCACAAAGCTAGCACAATTTTAGCTGCTCCACCTACCTTCTTCCATCTGATCAGGTTTTTCAACTTCCTGAGGCTTCAAGTCTTCCGCATTAGCCATCACATTATTATCTTCTGCTAACATTCAATAAATCATTCAAAAGAAGTTCAAGAATAGCAAATCCAAACACAGTAATCCATAGAATATATAATAATTCCTATAACTATTATCATAATTATAACCTATCTATTCCAATATACAAGTAGAGAATACCATTTTGGTGTTACCCTCAAATTAAAGCTTTCTCAATGTTTTTAAATGCCAAAAGTATCATTTACAAATGAGTTATTTACAAATTAAATGGCATTTAACCTCCATAACTTGAAGGACAAAAACGTAATGTAAAGTGGCAGTTTAACCACCTTCCCCTCATCGTGCAACTGCTTCGGTTTTTTTAACTTCCCTCAGTTTTTCCAATTCTCAAGTATAGATTTATACTTGCACACGCATTTGCATGCCCCAGAACCCAGTATCAGTAATGGCAGTAACAACAAATTCACACCAAAAAAGAAGACTTAACAATTGAAAGAAAAAATTATAAAACTAGTAGTAACAACAGCAAGATCAACAAACGTAACAACAACAACAACATCATCAACAACAACAACAACAACAATAATAATAATAGTTATACCCGATGAATCAAGCTGCAGCGCACGGATATCCTCTTCGATATCTATCATAAGAAACAATTTAAACACGTCATTTCCAATAATTTCAGAAGTTCACCCTCGGTCCCAACATGGATTATGGTTAGTCAAATGATTACATAATTATACGCACGTATATATATATAGAGAGAGAGAGAGAGTAAACTAAGACGGCAAATTGTTAGTTATTAGCAAAAAAATTGATCAGCACAAAATTGATTAAAATTGAAAGGAAACAAAATAAGAAACCATATATCGATAATTATGTAAAGATATAGATCTAAAAAGGTAAACAGATGATTCAGATGTGCGCGTGAAGCAAAATAGTTAAACAGGAGAGAGAGAGAGAGAGAGAGAGAGAGAGAGAGAGAGAGGCGTTTATAGCGTACCCATCGATTGAGGCTCGGAGAGACTGAGAGACTCACGACACTAGGGTTTTTGCTGGAACCCGAGACAGAGAGAAGTTGGGGGGATTGTAGCGTTGGTGGCGTACAAAGGTGTTACGGCTGTTGTGTCCTCTGTTTTTATTTATTTATTTATTTATTTATTTTTAACCGAATCAAACGCTTAATAACCAATTAAAAAATTAAGTAAAAAGTTATAATACCCCGTCGCCCCCCCCAACAAGCATTTGGGGCGAGTCCCCAGCCCTGGTGTGTCCTCGTATATATTGGGCACATTTAGTATATTTTTTTTAGCCTATTTTAATTTTATTTTTTTGCTTTATAAGAAAAAATTAGAATTTTTTTTTGTTTTTATAAATTAATAATAAGTAAAAAAAGAGAAAAATATATAAAAAGAGAAAAAATCTAACTTTTTTTCTTATAAAATTAAAAAAACTAAGCAAAAAAAATATACCAAACGAACCCATACATTCAAACCTCAACTTGGTATAAAACTTCCTAACCTGTCAATGGCAACTTGGTAGAAAGTATTTTTTTTTTTTTAACTTTGTCAGTTGTTCATTTTTTTTAGCTCCTTTTTTGTCAAAAAAAAACCCCAATTTTTATCTATCTATAGGATATATTTATACCAATACTTCGTTATCTCTTGAAATCTCAAACTCTTAATTCGATTTTTACAAATTTTTAATTTTATACTGTAAAATTGAAAGCATGTTTCAATTTGATTGGTTTAAAAATTAAATTTCATAAAATTTTAAGTTAACTTGTATATCAATTGAGATTATAATTTTCTAAAATCTTTTTCAAAATGTGTTCTAAGCTTACTCCTTCAAAATTTAAAAAAAAAAAATGCACACCCATTATTATACAATACTAGGGTTCTAAAAAATTTGCCACATAACCACACCTATGTATACTCAAACTCATTATATCGTCGTCTCTGTGTCCCTCTCCCTTTCTCTTTCTCATTGCTCTCATTAGCTTTTTATTATTTTTACTAGTATTACATCTTTTTTGTCAATATAATTAGAGAGGAGTCGAATTCCACATAAAAGACAAAAGAAATTTTGGCATTGAGAACCCCATCCTGGCTTAGTGGCAGCTAATAGAGCCTAAACTGTGGTATAAACTCAAGACTTAGCAACAACGTTGATTCCCGAGGAAAAAATTAAGAAAATTTTTTGAAGCATTGGATGTAGAGTAATAATATAAATTGAATAAGTAAAAAGCAAACAGCTCAACTAAGTTTTTTTAAGTCAACTTATTTTTACGTTTTTTTTTTAAGCAGCTAATTTGATCAAAAAATATGTTTCCAAATGGACTCTAAGTACATATGTGCATCACAAAGGTGATGAGCCAAAATTGAATTGAGTGCTGAGAAAAAGAAAATATAAAACACTGTTACGTGGCTATAATTGAGAAAAACTATTAAAGATTGCTGGCTTATGTTTTTTGTTTTTCATTTTAAGAATTTGTTGAAGTATGCATTAAAGCTGTTAATAGATAAAGTTGGCCATATTGAGCAAAATAATCTAGAAAAAGTATTTGAAAAATAAGAAGTGTATTGATTATTATCGAACCTTGATTTAGTTAAAGTATTACAAATTGTTGTTAATTTGATTGAGTTCAAATATTTCAAGTAATTTAAAACTGGCTGGAGTTTCGTGCTTCCAACAGGCTGCTTTTGATGCCTCACGTTGAAGCATCTTGAATCTGCAGTGCAATAATATTCCATGAGGGAAAATATTCAAAAACTATAATGATATAAGAAAAGTTGGTGTGATTGTCAAACATTACAAAACCAGAAAATTTCGTCCAATATAAGTGGTCAATAATTGAATACAATGTCATGTGGGAGTGAACAAACACACCCACTCGAATACTCCAGTGTGACTGGTGGATGTGGTTTTTAGCCACACATTAGTCCCACGTAATGAAATTGAAGTGAGGTATTATATGTTAGTCCCACGTAATGAAGTTAAAGTAAAAGTATTACATATATGGGCACAAACCAGTACTTGGTAGAATGCATTTTAAAATCGCGTTAGTTAAATTATCAAAGTGGACAATATCGTACCATGTGAATTTAGGAGTTGTTTTCTTGAGAAGGCCAAATGTTGAAGTTAATGCATCCACAAAGACCCTTCTGAACTAAATTCAAAAACCCAAGTTAAGGGTTATTCTAAATAACATTTTAATGAAAACTCCATTTAGAATAGCGCTTTTATTTTTGTTTTTCAAACATTTATCCAAAAAAATCTCCTTATATAAAGCTTTTATACGCATATGCTAAAAGCGCTATTAAAAATAGTGTTTTCTTCTAAAAGCACTATTACAAATAGCGCTTTCTTTTAAAAGCCTTATAGCATAAAATATACCACACCAGCACCATGCAATTAACTCCATGATTCCTCAACCAGGACTCAATTTGACAAGCCGTCAATTTTCACACATCAATCATTGCCTAGTTATGCCACGAGTCAAGTTTCACATGCCTTAGACCTTTTTTTCCCCATTTCGATACCCCAACAGCCTGAGATGTGTTTTTTTTTTTTTGAAAAACGTAAGTTTTGTAGTTGAAAACTTTGCATAAGTTTCAAACCGAGACCCCATTAGCTGTGCTGTCAGCTCCAACACGTCACTCATGGCTTTTGTGTACCGTAAGTCAAATTTCACACGCCTCCAGATCTTTTTTCCTCATTTCGATACCCTAAGGACCAGAGACTAGCTTTTTGGAAAACCTAAATTTTGTAATTAAAAACTTTGCACAAGTTCCAAACCGAGCTTTTGTTAGTCATGGCGTCAACTCTCACACATCACTCGTGGCTCACATGTGCCACGAGTCAAGTTTCGCATGCCTTGGACCTTTTTTTCCCCATTTTGGTACCCCAACGGTCTGAGATTGGCTTTTTTGAAAAATCTAAGTTTCATAGTTGAAAACTTTGTATAAGTTCCAAACTGAGACTCCATTAGCCATGTCGTCAACTCCCACACATTACTCGTCACCCACGTGTGCCACAAGTGAAGTCTCACATGCCCCAGACCTTTTTTGGCTATTTCGGTACCCTAACAGCCATAGACTAGCTTTTTTAGGAAACTTAAGTTTCGTAGTTAAAAAATTTGCATAAGTTCCAAACCAAGACTCCGGTAGCCATGCCATCAGCTTTCATTGTCACTCGTGGCCTAACAAGTGAAGTTTCACACTTCCTGAACCTTTTTTCTCCATTTTAGTACCCCAATGGCTCGAGACGAGCTATTTCAAAAAACCTAAGTTTTGTAGTTGAAAACTTTGCATAATTTCCACATCAAGAATATGTTTGTCATACCGTTAGCTCTCACACATTACTCATGACCCACCTATGCCTAGTTAGTACCCAAACATCTTGAGATAAGGACTTTCATAGTGTCAATACGAGAAATAGAAATAGTTTATTAAATGAAAAAAGTATGAATTAACAAAATTATGATGGTATGTTTGATTTCTAATATAACTCATGTTTTACAATTAACTAAAAATAAATAACATCTAAAAATACCCACAACTATAAGTAGATAGAGATGTATAAAAAGTAAATATACTCAAATATTATATATGACCTCTTGTACCACATCGGGAAGTCCTCCTATCTTTCTTTGACTTGTGGACAACAACATTTTTAATAGTACACAGTGTCGATTAAGATGGCTCTATTTGCCGGATCTGCTAAATGCCCTCTGGATCAATATGTGGATATGACTCAATTGTAAGGGTTGTATCCACTAGATTAATATGTGGACCATTCCTAACCTGAGTGATCAATTTGTGATACCCTCTCTGCCTATTATGGTGGATATGGAAATGTAGTATAGAACATCAGAGGAGGTGAAATGTGACCCTTGGTTTGCATGAAAGATGTCCGTATACCTCACCCTTCTGTTAATAATGGATCTACATATGTGTCAAACCCAACGTCATCTTTCATATCTGACCACCCAGATGCCTGCTCATATGCAATGGGGGAAACAATATGCGGGGAGTGGTGCGACGTGGTTTGACCTTTGAACTAGTCGCCTGTGATGAATAGGCTGCATGGTGAGACTCACTGTGGAATGTATATGCTGGTATCGTAGGAGTCACACGTGATGTTGACAGTTGAGTAGTGTCGAACGTGTTAGGGATTTATAGTAAAAGATATGCTTTGTGTAATGGCTTTAGTATTTATTAATAAATTAGTTATTCTATTTTAATGAGAATCTATGTGATTAATTGTGTATTATTTATTTAATGATTATGTATGTGTGTCTCTTATTTTATATAGTAGATAATATGATGCGTAGAGTACAATTTACACACAAAACATTAGATCATCGATTCTTATAAAATATAAATTTATAGTTCACAGCCTTAAATGGAATTGGATATACCATCAATAGGGCTGTAACACGATATTTTAATAGGTCTGTCTTAACCATAGGGAACGGTAAAATTTCAACTATTTGTACTAGTACACTTTGTATGTATTGAACATGACCATATTAAGGTAATTATTTTTATATTGACTATATAAAACAATTAATGCCTCATAATTATTATGAGTGCTTATACTCTCGATCCTAATATAATTACTGAACGCATGCATGTAATGTTTATTGTTTTAATTTACAAAAGAGTAAGGTTCTTTATGGATCGATAAACTAAGTGAGTTGGGCGATATCATTGCGTGTATAGTGAATATTAATTATTGATAGAATCCACGTTCCTGTGTAGGGATTGATAATACACCCATGAGCAAGATTATAAGTTTTAATTATATCAAACTCTGCAGGTGGATTATGAATTTGATAAATCAAATAAGTTAAGTGTAAAATTTCAAGAAATTGAATAAGTTTATTAAATTTAAATTGTCAATAATTTAATTTAATAGACAGATATCTATGATCTTAACGTGGAGAGATAAATAAGTATTTAATAATATGGAGCTCGAAATATAATTCTTAGCATGATAGAGAGTACAATTATAATTCTTTAGTATATTAATTATAATTTATGTAAATAGGGATTAATTCAGGTTGGATGAGAAATCCTTATTTGCTTAGGGAGGCTTAGTCATACTAATCTTGAGGTCCATGCTGTAACCTCTATATATACGTACTCTATGAGCAGCTAGGGTTACACTTACTCAAAATCTCAAATATATGTTTTGTGAGAGAAAGAAAGAAACCCTAGCAAATGCGAGCACACTCTCTTTAGAGTAAAGTATGTGCGAGGGATACAGGAGAAGTTCGAAGTTGAGTTTGAGCAATTAATTCGTGCTTGTTGCTCGTGCTTGCTATTTGAGATCAAAGTAGAGGGATTTCAAAATTCATACCTATTGCTGTTTGGGATCAAAACAAAGAGATATTGAAAGTATGATATTAATCATGTAGATTAGTTTATACTACACAGATCTAAATTTTTGTATTATGCGTATGCATTATAGGCGAATCAAGAAAAATTCTGTAGTCTCCAACAGAACGGTGGTGGCATCTCTTGCGAGCTTGATCCTCGGGTTGGCCGTGGCATGGTATTAATGAGAGAGATCAAGGAAAGAGAAATGAGAGAGATTGATGAGAGAGAGAAGGAGGGGGGGGGGAACTTGGACTATTCAAGACCAGATATAAAATATATTAGGTTAAAAATGTTATTTGTAAAAGCGCTTAATATATAGAGACTAAAAAACCCTCTGCCAAAACTCTGATTTTGATGGTTCTCTAAATCTCAAGCGTTATTACAAATAGCTGTTAGACATTTCAATTTATTTGGAAACAACTCAAGGGAGTTTTTGAAAATGTTTTTGAAATCTTGATTGAACTTGAAATGGAATAAGGCAAAGGTTCTTATGAACTTGACTTTGAAAAATTTTGGAAACCATTTTTCATATGCTATATGAAAAGCTTCTTTGAATGTTTCATCACCTTTGAAAAATTAGTTATTGAACAACTAAACTCCTTTAAGGTTGTAATTTTTAGAAAGCATTTTAGAAAATGGCTAGAAACTTCCTTTTATGTTTTTGAAAGCTTGAGGGTTATAGAACCCTACATGATATCTCACTTTCCTTTGAAAACATTAATCATGGAATGACTAAGATTGTTCCAAGAGTGCAAATCTTGAAAGTCACTTTTTAAAGAGATTTTGAAAATCTTTAAGGTATGGAACCCTAATATAAACCATGAAGGTTCCAATCAATATATCACTTTCCTTTAGAGACCTTAACCACGAAAGGGTTAAGACCATCCCCAGGGTTGTGAGTTTTTAGAAAATATTTTGGAAAGTAATTTTAAAAAATGCTAAGTGTCTAG
>CM065384.1:20077500-20170000 GCA_033060915.1 Euryodendron excelsum | reverse complement strand
AAGAACTCTTGTCGGCACCTATCTACAACGTTCAGAAATTTAAACGTTATGACTAGACGAACTCACATTAAAAGCTACTCCAACGACCTCGAACGACTGAAATTGATGAAGGGCTATATATATGAGACTCCCAACTCATTTATGAGAGTTAAGAAAAAGATATTAAGCGCAAAAAGTAAAGATTCAATCATTTACAGTAGATACTCAATTTTAATACATTGGGAGTTTATACACTTGAGCTGAAACTTGCATCTACATACTTTAGAGAGTGTTTCCTTTGTATAAATCTTGTTGCACTCTTGTATAAGGTTGTATACCTTATGAGCTTGAGTGTAGCTTGGGTAATACACTTCTAAGATTGAGTGATCTTGGATAATAATACTTCGGATTAAGAGTTTAGGTAGAACCCTTGTAAAAAGAGTGAGCTGGGCACTGAGCAACTAGCAAACTTTGTAAAGGATGTCTTTGCATAATGGACAGTCCCTTTGAGAGGATCAAGGAAGAAATGACATAGACCACAAGTTGTGACTAAAACTCTATAAAAATCTTGTGTCTCTATTATCTCTTACATGCTTGATCATTTTATCTTTATCATCATATCTTGTTTACATATTGCATGAGAGTTACTGTTCATTTGGTTTAAGTTTTATTAATTTGTGGTTATTGTTTGGATTCTTTAAATACCCAATTCACCCTTTTCTTAGGTTGCTATTTTGGGCTAAGATAACTAATTTATGTTAGATTGACTTAGGGTTAACTAACTTAGGTTAGGTTGACCTAGGGTTATGAAAATCTAGAGAGAGAAATTAAGGTTTTGGACTTAGTGATTTTGAAATGTGGTTTTGAACTAGGGTTTTGGACCTAGTGGTTTTGAAAGGTTTAAAAAGTGTCATTTTATACACAAAACTTGAAAGTATGCTTTTAAAAAACTATAATTTCACGTGAAAACCTTATGAATTTATGTAAAAAAAACTTATGATTTTATGTAAAGAAATTTGAAGATAACACCTAGAAAAGTATCATTTTATGTGAGAAAGTTATGATTTCATGTAAAACTTTTTAGAAAATCAACTTAAAAGAGTTGTGAGTTTTCTAAAACACTTGGAAGATCAATTTAAGAAAATAATAGGTGTTTGGAAACAACTTGAAATTTTCTTCAAGTTTGAAAATCATTTTGACATAAATTCAAGAGAGTAATACTTTAGAAAACCACTCTAGCGACGGTTGCTTTGAAAATCATTTGTAACATTGAAAACATTCAAATGGGCACATGATTCATATAGTTGATTTGTGATAACCACTCAAGAGAGGGTTGCCTTGGAACCATTCTAATCACAAACTCAAGAGAGCAAAACTTTGAAAACCACTCAAGTGAGCATACGATTTATATGGTTAATTTGCGAAAACTACTCAAGGAATGGTTGTCTTGGAAACCATTTCAATCACACACTTAAAAGAACAAAGTTTTTGAAAACCACTCAAGAGAGGGTTGTTTTGAAAATCATTTTATGCAATTTAAAACCACTCGAGTGAGCATACAATTCAGATAGTTGATTTGTGAAAACCATTCAACAAAGGATGGTCTTGGAAACCATTTCAATCAGACACTCAAAAGAACAAACTTTTGAAAACCACTCAAGAGAGGGTTGTTTTAAATACCATTTTATGCAAAACTCAAGAGAGTAACATGAGATAATGCAACTTAGATGGTTAGGTGATTTTGAAGGCATTCTAAAACATAAAACCTTAGGGTTGTTGGCTTGAACTTTAAGAAACCCTAATTTGGAAAGTTTTTTAGAGACATTTTTGGAAAAGATATTTGACATAAGCTTGGAAAAGCTTTTGAAGATAGTAATATTAGTGGTTTGAAAAGAAGTTTTAAACACAAAAATAAAGCCATTGCAAGCATAACATGGACATTATAACAAGTAGAATGCAAAGGGTATGTATCACACCCACATCCCAATTAGATATCAATAATTTCACATTAGGCGAGGCGTGAACACATGATTGCGCCTTATAATTGCATATAATAACCCATTTTTCTTCCTATGTTGACCCCAATTTAGAGACATAACTGGTATAACTAACTCTAAATAGTGCTACTGTGGTCTAATTGCATTTTGCAGGTTTCTGGGATAAGTTGGAAGAAAAAAAGGACCAAAACAGTGCAATAGGGGAGAAGAATCTGAAAGCTAGAAGTTCTCTGCTTGTTCGGACGCCCTTGCGGACAGATTGGGACAACCCGTTTGAACGGCCTTGCAGATGACCTCCTCGTTTAGACGCCATTGCTGACGACTAAACCAAACTCGTTCGAATGCCTGTTCGAATGTCCGTACAAATGGCCTGACAGAAAATCAGATTCTACCTTGTTTGGACTAAGTCATTTAAAAGGAAGAGGAGTCCTAATTAGACTACACAATTCAGTTAGGAGTTAGAATAGATTTAGAATTATTATTAGAGGATTGAAGAACATTTTTGGACTACATTTTGAAGGAGGAATCATCAAGATTGCTTGTTTTTAGAATTTTGAGAACATTTCTTTACTTTGGTTAATTACTTCTTGAATATTATTCTTTTGGTTTTATGAATAATATTGTGTTTATTTCAACTTTTGTAATCTTGAATATGCATTTTAGTAGCTAAACTTATTCTTGGCATGGGTTGAAAAGGTTTCTGGGTATAGGTAAATTGAAAATAGTCTACTTGTTCAAGATCTTGGAATATTGGAGCAGGGATGCATTTGACCTAGGTCAATGGTAAAATTAGTGGATTTTAAATGGTTACAAATTCCCTTGAGTAACTTTGAAACGCTTAGTCCTGATTAAGATTCATTTCCATCATGTAGACAGGACCTAAACTGGGACAGGAAAGAATTGGAACCCTTGTAGGGCTGATTGGGATTATTTGTTAACATACTCTTCAAATTGATGATTCATGAGCCCTATTAATTAAGACTATCTTAATTTGCCTAATCCCTTAGACCGAATCAACCATGCAAAGTTCTTTTCTTATATTTTTACAACAACAATTAATTTAGCCTGGATAATTTAGGAATCCACCATCACAATTGAATTTTATTTACTTTTAGAATTTTTCCAACTTAGTGGCTCTAAAGTAATCACTTCTTGTTGATTGTAGGCTACATCAACGAACTCTCATCCCTTCCTCGAGGATCGACCTTGGTTTACCCAAGTCTGTACTGCATCGCCTCCGTCCCCTTGGGAGCTTCCCAAGCATTAATCAAGAGCAATCAAAATTCTAGTGCCGTTACCAAGGAAGGAATAGTAGCCAGTCGCTGTGGTAAGAAAAAAAAATGCAAGCAAAAAGCTAGTAGAAAAAGCATTCAACTAGAAAAGTTGGCAAACTTGAGTGCCGCTGAGCAGTCAGAATTTACCACCATCTACAACCACAAGAAATCCGACAAGCTCGTATGGTAATCTTGTTTTGTCTTTTGTAAATTGTGAGCATATTAGGTTTTTGGTTCTTTTCTTTTCATAGTTTTTAGGTTAGTTAATGTCTTCAATTAAAGAAGGATAGGGAATACGTGTTAATTGGTGGACGTTTTATACGAAGATTGGAGGGTTGGCTGGAAATTGAGAGATGGATTGTTTATGCTTTAAGTGTTGTGACTAATTGCTACATTCATTTGCATTGCATTGCATTGCATTTCTGTTTGGTAAAGAGACACATTAGTATGATTATTGACAGCAACCCCACCTATTTACACCGCCCAGTCTAAAATTATTCTAAATAACACCCTTGTCCCTATAGACTTTAATATAGCTCACCTACCAAGAAATAAGGGTAACAGTAATAGGGCTAATAAGGACCCACCTCTTACACCTGCACAGGCACTGGCATAGAGGACCATGAGAGATTATCTTAACTCTCAAAGACGCACCCCCACGTCTTACATTATATTAGCTCCTGACCAAAATATTTTCCATCTTAAGTTAGGGATAATGCAGTTAATATCTACTTTTCAGGTAATGGATTTCGAGAATCCATACACTCACCTAAAAGCATTTGAGGAAGTCTGTAATATGTGTTTTGATAATACATGCTCCATTGAGATAGTGCGTCTCAAGTTGTTTATGTTCTCATTAAAGGATAAGGCCAAAATCTAGCTTAATTATTTAAGGCCAAGGTCCATTCCTTAATGGAATGTGCTCCAGGCCGAGTTTTTAAAGAAGTTCTTTCTTGAGCACCAAACTGAGGTGATTCATTGCCAAATCTGCCCAATTCACCCCTTATGATAATGAGACCTTTTACCATAGTTAGGAGAGATATAAAGAGCTCTTGAACTCATGTCCACATCATGGACAAGACCCATACAGGCTGGTTAGTACTTTCTTTTCAGCCTTGACCTTTGAACTTAAAAAGGTTTGTTGAAACCATGTGTAATGGGTCTTTCTATGATAAATCTTCAGATAAGGATTATGATTTTTTTGATTTCTTAGCTGATAATGAGAGAGACTGGGACACTATAGGGATTAAAAATCTCGAGATCAGAAACAGCCCTAGGGTAGGCACGATGTACCATGTCAAGTAAACAAATGAAGAGAGTTCTAAGTTTGCCACGTTGGCTAGGAGGCTTAAGGCCTTAGAAATGAAAAAAGCTGATGTAGTTGAAATTGAAACCCCAGTTGTATGTAGTGTGTGTGATAGCACCGAGCATGGGATAGACCTTTGTCCCACTATCCTCGCCTTTAGGGAGGTATTTGTTAGCACCCCATTTTGGCCACTCGGTGATCTCCAGCCCGACCGGAAGTACTTCCAAATCAACTCAAGCATACTTAAGCCCAAACCGGCTTCCCAGTTCCAATTTAGTCTGTCAACTACCTTGCGGGCCTGCTAGGCCCACTAGAGGCAAAATGACCAAAATGCCTTTGTTACATTAGTCAGTGCAATCCAGACTGGCACGTCTTCCATAAGACGATAAGTTCATTCAAATCCAAAGTCAAACCCATTTGTCTCGTTATTCGAGAAAGTTGATCCCTCGTTGATGGTAAGAATATTCAATCCAGCACGTCACGATCACCGAGAAGGTTTATTCCTTGAATTAGTAAAGTCCCTTTCACACTCATCTTCGAAAAGTACCTAAGTCCCTGAGATGAAAGAGCGGTTTACTTTTGGCACCTGCTAGCCTGCTAATATAGAATGTCTGCTAATTCGGCAAGTTCTTTGAGAAAGCACAAATCCCTTAAGAACAGAATACCATCCTAGTAGGACCCGACCTTTGAGAAAGTTTATCCTTCAAAGCGGTAAGACCCTTTCAAGCCTGTCCACCGAGAAAGTACCAATTCCTCGGACAAAAGTCCAGGCCAGATCCTGACCGGTCAACACCGACGCTTGTTAGCCTGTCACAGTAAAAAATGACTATTTTGCCCTCAGTGAGCCCAGCACGTTCCTTAAGAAAGTATAAAGTCCTTGGAACAGTAAGACCACCTTCTAGAGCCGTCCCTAGAAGGTCTGGCATGCCCAGTGCCATCCAGTCAACCCCAGTCCTTTCCCGGAGGTTCCCCGGTCAAAATGACCGCTTTGCCCCTGGGCATCCAAATGCCTTAGGAAACCATACCGGCTTTGGGTATTAAACTGGCAACACCCCAGTCAACTTTGGACAACCCCAGTCAGCTATGGTCAACTCGGTCAACTCGGGTCAATCTTGGTCAACCCTAGAACTCTTGGGATGAGGTGATCACCATCTAGTCACTCTCTTTAACCATACCGGCTCTGGGAATCAAACTGACAATCTCCAGAACACTTTCTAGAGTATTTCCTTCTATTTCTAGTAGGGCCCAACCATCCGACACTTTACCTTTTCGAACCAGAACCTCTTTGCTCCACTTCGAGTGAAGCATTACCATTCTTTAGCCGTGTGTTACTAACAGTGGCACATAACCCCCCAAAATCAATTATGAATTGACTAGCCCCGTATCCAACCTTTTTTCAAGCCAAAATTAAATGACCCTACGCCACTCATAGTGGCGCACGGCCAAACTCAAAGCGTGCGCTATTATGAGTGGCGCACAACCCCTGAAATTGAATTATAAATACAGACCTTTTCCCTCTCTGTTTTGGGTTGAAAAAATTCTCCAAAAAATCTCCTCTTCTTTTTCAGACAGCTCCCGGAGCCCTCTCTCTTTCTCTCGAAGTCCCACCGGTCGAGTCCAAGTCCGAACTCTCGAAGCCCTAGCTTCTAAGCCCCATCGGATCGGAAGCTCTCGAAAGCTTCCCAAGTTAGGCGTGAGCCTCCACCAAAGAAAGACGCAACGAGACAAGGTAATCCCCATTTTACTTTTCTGTACTCCCTCACTTTCTCTTCTCCCTCTGAGCCCACTTGGATTTTTCTTTTTTTTTTAATCCCCTATCTCTAAACCCCCATTTCTTACATGCTTAAAAATAAGAGGATGTTAAGTCCATGTTGAGAGTGAACAAGAGGAGATTATCGATCGGGACTCTTTTCTTGGCCCTCACTTGCTTCACGGCATGGCCTTAGGGCCTTCTTATAATGTGGTAATATCTAGCCTTGTATGTTTCATGCCGTTAGTATTGTCAAATTGCATTTGCATTCATGTCATTCCTCTCATTCTTAAAACCATTTTCTAAAGTAATGTCCTCAAACCCACAATTCTAAGTGAATCCTAACCCTTTATGGTTAGGGTTTTCCTAGAAAAGTGTGACATTTTAAATGGCTTCTATTAGCCTATATTTGCTTCTTTTTAATAACCCGGTCTTGGAATGATCCTAGTATTTTCATGACTAGGGTTGTTTCAAGAAGTGTATAACATTCAAAAGGACCCGAAAGGTCTACATTTTTGGCATTGTGCCTTTATTGCTTTCCAAAGCCACAAGCTTAAAGTGATTCTAGCCTTTCAATGGCTATAATGGTTTTAGGCAAAGTACGATATTCAGTTAGATGTCTAAAATCTAAGTTAGGGTTTCGGGCCCTAAAACATGTTTTCAAAAGACTCGATTTTCGAACCATTTCCCAAACTCATATTTGTTAAACCCTAGAAGTCCAATCCTAGAAAAATCCCGTTTTTGCCAATTTGAAAACCTTCCATTTTAAATTAAAACCTTCAATTTCAAATCCCTAAAATCGCTCCTTTTTTAAAACTTCCAAATTTAAACCTAATTTAACTCCTTTCATTTTGGAAACAATTCGAACTTGCCTTTTTCAAAATCAAATCTTTTCAAATCAAATAAAATCTTCTCAAATCTCAATCTTCCTAAAAAGGAAACATTTCAAAATCAAATCAAATCTTTATGAAAAGGAAATATTTCTAAAATCAAATATTCCTAAATAGGAAAAATTTCCAAAACTCAATTTTTTCAAATCAAATCAAATCTCAATCTTCCTGAAAACGAAACATTTCAAAATCAAATCAAATCTTCTTGAAAAAGAAACATTTCAAAAGTCCAATCTTCCTCAAAAGGAAACACTTTCAAACTCAAACTTTCCTGAAAAGGAGACTTTCTAAAAATGGAAACTTTCTAGAAATAGGAACCTATTTCAAAATTCTAACTCTTTCGGACTCTTGTCCGAACTACAATTGACCTGCTCCTCTTTAAGGAGATACGTAGACAACCCTTCATGGGATGCGGTCACAATCCTTTTTAAATTCCTAATTCCATTTTTTAAACTTAACTCCCTCTTTCAAACTCTTCTTTAAATTCTATTTTTAAGAGTTTCCTAAGTGGATAGCATTAAACATAGGTAACCAGTGAGTCCTAATTAGGTGAGTAAAAGGTGATTAGACATATAGGTACCGTAAGGGTAGGATAGGGTGATAGTCTTAGGACATCTTCCCTACACGTAACCAACCCTCAGATTTAAGAATTTCTGTTTCAAAGACCAAAACTGGAGTCAATTTTCAAAAGGGCTTTTCAACATTTTTAGGGTTGTCAAGTAACCCTACCTTTTCAAAACCCTCTCATGAGAACGTTTTTCAAAAACCTTTTCCAAAACCTAAGTTTAACCCTTGGGTTTTACTTAGTGTAAATGACCTAGCACATCTTTTAATATGTTAGATGGTGACTTCAAAAACCTTTTCAAAAAGCTCTAATAAGTTCTATTTAAAAAATAAAAACCTCATGTATTCGTCCTTCTAGAAAGATGAGTTCCAACGAGAGAGCACCGTACCAAATTCCCAACCCCGGGCTAAGAAAGAGAGAGGAGGGCCCGGCGTCTAGAAATGGGGCGTGACAGCTTGGCGACTCTACTAGTGACAATTAGAGGGTTAGGCCAATGTCATGTCTAGTCACCCTTTACTCACCTTAAGTTCATTAGTTACTTTGTTTAGTTATATCCATTTTCTAAACTTTTCAAAATTCTAAATTTTTCAAAATGGTCTTTGTTTTGCAAAAAGTCCCAAGACAAGAGTTCCAAAGTAACTCAAGCCACTTGCACTCCATGCATATGATTAACCTCTAAGAGAATGGCCTACGAGCCAATCTCAAATCATAACCCTACCCTAATTCCTAAGGGTTCCAAACCCTAAGGGTCATGGCATGCATCCAAGAATTATTTCATAAGAGGGGCCCTAATCCCTCTCGCTTATAGAGATAAGGTTGCCACAAGACAAGGGGTAATTCGGAGACAAGGTCACTCAACGACCTCCTAATATCAACAAGGCAAAACTGAAGAATTAAAAAGTAGTTTAGGTAGATAAGTGGAAAGTCCCATGAAAAATGTTCCCTTCCGCCAATCTATGTAATTTCAACTTTCTATCTCAAAAGAAATAAAATCGCCCTTTCTACTTTCCCTTGAATGAATGGATGCATGAATGAATGTATGAAACAGGTACATGTATGGCATTGCATACAGGGGTAACCCTTTATCTAAAAAAGTGAGCAAAGATAGCATGCTTAGTCTCCCTCTCAAAGTAAGGGCACCCATAGGGCATGCACTGCATACAAACTTTCAAACCAAGACACTAACTCTTTATTTGTTTTGTGTCATCTGTCCTCCCCCTCATCTCTTAAGTACCAAGAAAACCAAAGATGAATCAAGGACAGAAAAGGGAATTTCCTAAACTGCTTATCTATTGTCATTATGTTGTGCACATATTCATTACTATCATGCTCATGTATCAATCTTCATTCTAAAGACACGAGTTCCAAGAAACTCAAGTTAACGCATTTTCATCAGCTGTAGAGAGAAAGGAACAATCCGATCTCATATTAATCGAACCTACCAAAGCTCCTAAGGGTTTCCTGACCCTAAGGATTCATGGCATGCATACAACCATACCTTAAGAGAGGCTCAAATCTCTCTCCGTCCATAGAGACGGGATTGCCCAAACAAAGAAGCATCGATCGGCCCAGGTCGAAAAGGTATTGTATTTCATACAGGGGCAACACCTCACCTCCAAAATGGACTTAGCATCATGCCTAGATTCCTGCGAAGAAGAGACCTCCATAGGACATGCATTGCATAAGGTCTTCAACTGCACATGCTAATTCCATTTACTTTTCTTTTTCTTTTTACAGGCCCAAGAGCACAACCAAAGCTATGTAATCCCTCCGTAGTCCCACCCAATCCATAACTCTTGCAAGGATGAGCTCATTAAAGAACAAAAAGGATTGATCGCTCATCAACAAAGTGTTACATCTCAAGCAACAACGTCCACATCATGTCGTGACAATCGCAATCTATGCATCGACATAACAAAACCCTCCAGTCACCTGACAGTTAGGAAAATGGTCCCCAACTACCTTAGCAGTAGAAGGTACTAACTTGGGAAGGGACTAGGGGCACAGCTACGGGGTGGCCCTCCTGAAAAAAAAAAACCACTATTTCGCCCATGATCATCGACTGAAAATCCATGCCTTAATCCTAGACATTGATCATTTTCTACTAGCTCACTTTCCTCAAGGTCTCACCAATCTAGTATTATTGGACAAAAAGTTGGCCGATTGGACCATCCATCAAATTGCCAGACCCTGAAGGCCTTGATAAAACCTACGGGAGGAACCCTCAATTTTTGCTTGTCAAAGTGTCATACAAATATCAAGTGTATAATAGGCTAATCTGAAATGGAGGACTTTTGATCATAATATGTTTTCTCTGCCATGCTAAAATCTTTTTTCTAGAAAAATGAAACTTGTAGGGTATCTCGAAGGCTGGAATCTTTTGACCTTAAAAACTCCCTAGAGGTCCTCTATAGATTGTCACAGATAGTGCAAGCAACCTAAAACAGCACATGATAGCAGAACTTCAAAATTAATCATAACAGCTCAGTATCCAACTATCTACATACAAAGGAGGCCATTGAGTCAGCAGAATACAAATGTCAAGAAGATCACAAAGGTTGGCTCGAGCAGCTACCCTTTCACAAAGTCCCAGTCAGAGTCTCAACTGGGGTAACACCACCTTCATTGATCTACTGCAATAAGACAGTTCTGCTGGTTAAAGAAGCAACTCCCTCTCTCCAAATCCTCGGGGAAACTCAAACCACTGAAGCGGTATGAGTAGCCTTGCCTCCTAGAGTACAATATGTCATCTACTATGCCTGGTACAACCAAAGACGCATCTTTGGATCCTTCAGTAGAAAAATCAAACCTCGACAGGAGACTTCCTCACCAAAAAGACATCTCTAGCCTGGCAAGAAGCTAGAAGCAAAGTTCACTCCTAACAATGAAAACTCGAAGTCATTTTGGCTGACACGGACAGGGAAGTTTTCCCAGCACCTATCAACTCAAGCTTGATAAAGTACTACTTTGTGTAATTAGAAACTCTAATAGAGCAATGATGATAATGATCAAAATGAAGAGAGACCCTCAATTCCTCTACCATATAGTTAAACAGAACCCTTGCAAAACTTCCTTGAGCCGGTCACATTTCCATCATATAACCAACCCGGTGATCACCACCCACAATGGGTCGAAAGCCAAAACATAGTGGCATGAAATGAAAAAAAAAGGTAGCATTACCTATAAAAAAAAAAAGAAAAAAGAAGGAACAACTCTAGCAATGTCGTTTTCCGCCAGGTAAGTGGGAGAAAATGAATAGGAAAAATTTAGCAAAGGTGGAAGTCATCAAATAAATGACCTCAGCATTAGTCATAAAACTAAAGGGTAAGAAAGGGATGGAACTGTTAAGAGTGAGCACGAGAATCAAAGCCAAGTAAAATGGTAGGTTTGAGCCTTTTATCCTATTCTTTCAAAAACCTGACACGTAGCTCACGTTACGGTCCAAAAAAGACCTTTAAAATTGGTCATTGTTGTCGTTGCTCTTTAAAGTAAGATGGTTACAGTGGGAAGTGCTCTATCTAGCAGAAGGAGTTCTAAGAAGAAAACTTTTTCCCAACTCAGCAAGTGTTTCATTGGACCTTTGTTAAAAGCAATATCAACAGTCTTTGACCAAAGTAACAACTTTAGTCAACAATAGGAAAAGTTGTCTTCATTGGCATCAATGAGAGAAGCCACAAGGAAAGGCATGGCTTGAGGACATAGTAAAAACCCTTCGGGGCGCTATGGGTAAAAGAGTAGGGTCATGGCAAGATACAAAACTACCGATGCAGTGAAAACCTAAAAACGAGCGCTGTCATGCAACAATGGTAGAGCTGACATCTGTGAAAACCTATGAGGGCACAGGTGGTAAAAATGGCTTAAATGAGAGAAGAATAAAAAAAAAGAGAAAGAGAGTTAATTCTCTTGATTAGCAATTCAAGATAGCCTCAACGAAGCAGCAAAGTCTCACGCCTCAACAAATGGGTCAAGGGATGCCAACCCGTGGAGAACCAACATTGGTAACAGATTTCTAAACTCAGTATGGCAAAATGAAAAGTATGAATGTCATAAGTCATTTATTAAGATTACTCCGTTATATCTTGATATTTGCTAATAAGATACTAAGATAGGTACGAGTTCAAGGGGCACCTCCTGAAGCTTTCCCAAGTTCCAAAGGCGTCCCCAAAATACAACATTTCTATGCTGTGACAAGATCCATCATCCCGCTAGCCAAGTCGCAACCAACTGGGGTATGTGTCCATGCCCATCTTCCATAAACCCATGTATTCATCAAAGAAAAGGCCTCCAAAAATAGAAGCACGGCAAGATGTGGGCTCCTCATCCAAGTTAAAATCTCTAAGTGATTGGCTCAAAAGAAGAAGTTCAATTAGATGGAATTCTCATGCCAAGTAGGCCTTGAGAAGAGAAGAGAACAAAAGAGAAATGGCACACAGCCTAGGTTGCTGTCCATAGGCAACAAGAAACAGAGAATGGAGCAATGTCCCACCCTAGACCTCCCAATCTGTCATAATTCAAACCTTTCCAAGCTATGAAGACCGGGGCAATAGCCCACTATCCTAATCAAATAAAGAACCAACCGGAAATGCTTGACTTTCCAAATACTTTGAACCCATCAAATGGGACCTCACCCCCTTTATAAATTAGCTTAAGACTGTCAGAGAAGCAAAATACTTCTAGAGACATCTCAACAAGAATCCTATCTTGCTTGCCAAAATCAAAACTCAACATTTAAGACAACATAAAAGAACTACAAACACGGAACAACCTCCCATGACTCCTCAAATTCAGCTCATTTCTAGCAACCTTGTCTGGAGTATCCTCCTAAGAAGCCTCACATGAGCCCCTTCCTCGCCAGCAACCCAAAGAATTTAAAAGATAATATTTAGAAGCTACTAGCCTCCCGAAGGCCTCCTAAAAGCTGAACATGAAATTCAATCAAGAGAGCAAGGAGGATAAGAAAGAGTAGCCCGCTTTACAGTTCCATCCTCTCTAAGCCAACTCTGCAGCTGCTCACACTCTACCTCAACAAATCCTGGCTCATCGGATTCCCAGTACGATCACCAGAGTATACTGGTCACCTCCATAAACTCGAATGACAGTAGCGCTAGTCCTATCCTTTGCCAAAAGCAGCTCTCATCGCTGTCAGCTCAGCCATCACCTACTGCATAAATCATCATCCCCCTTGTCAACCATCCTGAAGACAAGACAGGAAGAAAAAGACCCGATAAGGGTTCATTAACAGGTAAGAGGTATGTATAAAAAAAAAAAAGGGTCCTTCAAAATCATTTTTGAAATAATTTTCTAAGTTTCTTAGACTTTTCCTCAAAAGTTTTAAAATTCAAAATTAATTTCAAAGGTTTTTTAAGCTTTGTCGTCAAAAGTTGGTTTCAAAATCACTCTCGGTTTTCTAAACTTTTATCCTAAAAAAGTTCGGGTTTTAACTTTCATCCTCAAAAAGATCCCGGTTTCAAACTTTTTCCTTCAAATGTTTACTTCAAAATTTCAAATCCTAGTTTCAAACTTTATCCTTCAAAAGTTTATCTCAAAAAAATCAAATTCCGGTTTCAGACTTTTTTCTTTAAAAGTTTTTGTTCAAAATCAATCCAATCGGTTTCTTAAAACTTTTTCCTTCAAAAGTTTTTATCTCCTGTCAAATGACGGGGTTTCCTGGACTTTCTCTCCTTGAAAAAGAAAAGTTCAATTCAAGGTTTTCTAAACTTTTTCCTTTAAAAAGTTTGTTTTGAATCAATTTTCCAGTTTTTAAAACTTTTCCCTTCAAAAAGTTTCTATCCAATTCAAATGTCTAGTTTCCCAGGCTTTCTCTTCAAAAGCCCTATTTCAAAATGCTTTCAAAGGTTTTCCAAACTTTTTGTTCCAAAAAAAGTCATTTCAAAAATCATCTTCAAAAACCAGTTTCCAAGTTCATCAACTCTGGTCCCTCCGATCGCCTCACCACTTAAATAGGGCCCTTATTTTATTATTTTCTGTTTTCGACAAGCAAAGACAAAAAAAGAGGGGCAGCTGTTAGCACCCCATTTTGGCCACTCGGCGATCTCTAGCTCGACTGGAAGCACCTCCAAATCAACTCAAGCATACTCATACCTAAACTAGCTTCCCAGATCCAATCTAGTTTGTCAACCGCCTCACGGGCCCGTTGGGCCCATTAGAGGCAAAATGACCAAAATGCCCCTGTTGCATTAGTCAGTGCAATCCAGATCGGCACGTCTTCCATATAACGATAAGTCTATTCAAATCCAAAGTCAAACCCATTTGTCCATCATTCGAGAAAGTTGATCCTTCATTGACGGTAAGACCATTCAATCCAGTATGGCACGATCATCGAGAAGGTTTATTCCTCAGATCGGTAAAGCCCCTTTCATACTCATTTCCAGAAAGTACCTAAGTCCCCGAGATGGAAGAGCAGTTCACTTCTGGAGTCTGCTAACCCGCCAATGTAGAATGTCTACTAATCCAACATGTTCTTTGAGAAAACACAAATCCCTCAAGAACAGAAGACTGTCCCAGTCTGCATGACTTTCGAGAAAGTTTATCCCTCAAGGTGGTAAGACCGTTTCAAGCCTGTCCATCGAGAAAGTACCAATTCCTCGGACGAAAGTTCAGACCAGATCCAGATCAGTCAACACTAACGCCAGTTAGCTTGTCCTGGTGAAAAATGACCATTTTGTCCTCAGTAGGCCCGACACGATCCTTGATAAAGTATAAAGTTCTCGGAACAGTAAGACCACCTTCCAAAGCCATCCTTAGACGGTTTGGTCTGCCCAATGCCATACAGTCAACCCCGGTCATTTGCTGGAGGTTCCCCAGTCAAAATGACCGCTTTGCCCTTAGGCATCCATGTTGCGCCCAGATTTTTCGCACTTGAGGAATACTCACACAAGTGGGAAAAATACTGTACTCTCTCGTTAGAACTCACCCTCCTAAAAGAATGAGTGCGACTAGGTTTGAATTGAAAAATTGATTTGAATAAAGGGCTTTTGAAAAAGATTTGGAGTCGCCACCTAACTTGATTAAGGTGAGTTAGACCACCTAAAAACTAAGAATAATCCGAATACTATACTTAGGATTTTTAAAAAATAATTTTGAAAATATCTCCTCAAGAGATGGTTTTTTAAGAAAACAGGTTGTTTGGCAACATTTGGAAAACATTTAGCCATTTTTTGAAAAATAACTCCGTTTGGTCTTTGAAAACAGTGATCTAGGTTCGGAGGTTGGTTACGTGTAGGGAAGACGGACTAAGCTATCACCCTACCCCGCCCTTTCGATACCTACATGTCAATCTACCCTAGATTCACCTATGAGAGTCTTTAACTAACTATAGTTCAATCCTATCCATTTTGAAAAAGAATACTTGAAAACTAACATGATGTATGGTATGCAAGTGCAAATTAAGAGAATTGAAAAATAAATTTGAAAAGAGATTGATTTGATTTGAAAATAAATTTGAAAAGATGGAATTGAAATTGGAAAGTTTAAAAATTGAAAGTAGAAATTTGGAAATAGAAATTTTGAAAATAGAAATTTTGAAATTGAAATTTTAGATTTGAAAAGATTTTGGAAACCGCACCCATGAGGGTGGAATTGAAAGCTTGAAAAGTATTGTGACCGCACCTATGAAGGTTGTCTACGTATCCCTTTGGGGGAATCAGGTCAGTCGTAGTTCGGACCGAAGTCCGATTGAAAATAGAAGAGTTGATTTGAAGAAAAAGATTGAATTGGAAGAAAGAAACTGAATTGAAAATTGGATTTGGTTTGAGATTAGAAGAGGAGATTGGAAATTGAAATTTAGGAAAAGATTGGACTTGGATTTGAAAAGATAGATTTAGACTTGTTTTCGAAAAGAGAAGGTTTAAGAAAACCTAGACTTAGGAAAGAGAAGAGACCTAGGAAAGATTTGACTTGGCTTGGAAGATTTGGAAGGATTGGATTTTAGGAAATGTTTGAATTAGGAAAGGTTCAAGTTTGGAAAGTGTCATTTTAAGAAAGTTTCATTTTTGGAAAGTTTTGAAATTAGGAAAGTTTTGAATTTAGGAAAGTTTTAGGTTTAGGAAAGTTTTGAATTTAAGAAAGTTTAGAAATTGAAAAGTTTGAAAATTGGAAAATTTTGAATTTAGAAAGTTTTAAAATAGGGAAGTTTTGAAACTAAGAAAGTTTCGTTTTAGGAAAGGTTTGAAAAAGGAAAGTTTTCAGTTTAGGAAATGTTTGAATTAAGAAAGTTTCAACTTAAGAAAGTCTTAAATTAAGAGACTTTTTAGTTTAGAAAAGTCTTAGATTTGGAAAGATTTGAAGTTTAAGAGAGTTTAGAATTTAGAAAGTTTCTAGGTTTAGAAAGATTTAACTTAAGAAGGTTTCAAATTTAGAAAGTTTCAAATTTGGAAAGATTTGAAATCTTGGATTTGAAAAAGATTTTGGAAAGGGGTAGAATTAGGGAAGGGTTGAACTAGGAAAGATGTGAAAGTTGAGTTTTAAAGTTTAGGAAAGATTTTTATGTTCAAGCTTTGGAAACTTAAGATTTAGAAAAGTGAAGGATTAGGAATGATTTGAATTAGGAAAGAGTTGGATTTTAAAATTTAAGGAAAGATTTAAAGTTTAAACTTAGGAACCTTATGGTTTAGAAAGGAATTGAATTAAGAAAGGTTTGGATTAGGAAGGGATTGGATTTGGTTTCTAAAAGTGAAAGGTTGGATTTTGTTTTCAAAAACGGAGGATTGGATTTGGTTTCCTAAAGGGAAGATAGGATTTAGCAAGGATTTGGAAAGGGAGATTCTAGAAACCCTAGTTTTGAAAGTGTGGAATTTTAACGTAGAAAAGAGGTTTTGGAAACATGTATAGTTTGGATATGAAAACAAGAGGTTTTGGAAACCTAGGTTTGGGGCAAAGTTTGAAAACCATGTTTTTGGAAAGAAAATTTGGGTTTCCGAATTGTGGGTTCTAGGGCTTGACTTGGGCTCTAAGGAAAGAGCTTTTGGAAAGTGCGTTTTTGGAAACGAAGACTTTGGAAGGAAAATCCTAGAGGAAAATTTTGGGAAGAAAGTTTTTGGAAAGATTTTTGGAGAGAGTTTTTCTAGGAAGGGTTTTGGTTAAAGATTGTTGAAGAGAGTTTTTGGAAAGATTTTTGGGGAAGGTTTTGGAAAGGGGTTAAAAAAGGGAGTTTTGAAAAATAGATTTTGGAAGGAGTTTTTGAAAACAACTTGGGAGAGGAGAGTTTTAGGAAAGTATGTTGAAAAAGAGATTTTTTGGAAGAGATTTTTAAAGAGAATTTTTAGAAGGTGTAAAAACATCTCACTTTCCTAAAGCAATTCTAACCATAGGAAGGCTAGAACCACTTTAGGAAAGCGGTTTTGAAAACAATAAGGTTTGAAAATATAGACCAAAAGGTCACTTTTAATGTAACACTTTCCTAAAGCAACCCTAGCCATAGAAAGGCTAGAATCACCCTAGGATTGTGATTTTTAAAACATGTTTTTGAAAAAGAGCTTTTGATGCAATTCTGACATCAAGTTTGAAAACGATTTTGAAAACAACTTTTGAATACGAATTTTGGAAGATGCAAGACTATGATATGCACAATGCAATTTGGAGTCGTGAACATACAAGGTTAAGGCTTCACCACATAATCAAGGGGGCCGGACCCACGTGGTCTTTGGTTAGACTAGAAGAAAGCCCCCAGCACGGTGACTCTCCAATAGCCCAATCCTACACATGGACCGGGAATCCCCTTGTTTCAAGAATGCAAAGAAAGGGGGGGGGAAAGAGATGAGGGATTAAAATAGAGAAAACCCAAATGGGTTGGAGAGAGAAGAGAGAGGGGGGAAGTGCAGAAAATTAAAGAGAAAACCTACCGTATGTCTTCTTTATTTTGCGCGCCGCGCTGTCTTCGGTCTTCGGTCTTTGTCTTGATCTTCACCTTCAGTCTTCAAGAGTTGTCTTCAAGCTTTGGATGGCAGCTCTTCAAGTCTTCAAAGGATGGTTGAAGGCTAGTGTATGAGTGTATGGGGGAGTGTATGAGTGTATAGGAGGCTAGGGGAGGCTAGGGTTTTGGAGGTGCTCGAGCTCTGTATATCGAAATATAGGATTTTTAGGTTAAGTTTGCAGACCCCTTTCACGTTGAATGAGGCTCTGTATTTATAGAAGGAGGACAAACCTGGCACCTGTTGTAGTGGCGCTAGGGCAAACTTTACACTAGTGCCACTAGGAGTGGCGCCAGCCAATTAGGAAAGGCTTAAGGTCGGTAAGCAACGTATCTTTGACTAGATTTGGGCGCCTGTACTAGTGACTACCATGCAATTTTTGGCCTGACTTCACTGGGAGCGACTCCGGAAAGTCCGGGAATGATTTGAAGGAGCCGGGAATGACTCGGAAGGCCGGAAAGGAGCAAGAACACTTAAAATAGTGTCTTGGAGGTATTTGACTTGAAAAGTGAGGATAAGATGTGTCGGAAAGGTTGACCGGGCCTTTAGGGGCAAAACGGTCACTCGGACGTGAAAACTGCCGGGACAAACTCGAATTGTCCCGGAAGAAGACTTGGGATCTGGAAACATTATTTAGAATGTTCCCAGAGGTTGCCGATTTGATTCCTAGAGCTGGCGTGGTCGGAAAAGGAGATCGGCCCACTAGGGGCAAAACGGTCATTTTGTACCGGGTTTGCCGGAACTGACTCGGAATGGTCCGGAAAGGTAAGGGGAGGTTGAGAACACTATAAAAAGTATTCTCGGGTCATTACCGGTTTGATACCCAGAGCCGGTTTGGTCGAAGAAGGAGACCGGCCTTCTAGGGGTAAAATGGTCATTTTGTACCGAGTTGGCCGGAACTGACTCGGAATGATCCGGAAAGGTAAAGGAAGATTGAGAATACTATAAAAAGTGGTTTCAGAAGGTTACCGGTTTGATACCCAGAGCCGGTGTGGTTCTCGGGACATTCGGATGCTTATGAGCAAAATGGTCGTCTTGACCGGAAAGTCTCGAAAAAGGTCCTAAGGGTAGTTTGGTCATTTTTCACCGAAGTGAGCTAACAGACACGGGTGTTGACCTAGGTTTTGAGTGTTTCTGCCACTCTAACGGTGTGAGTATTTCCGCTACTCGGACGGGGTTGAGTATTTTCGCTACTCGAACGGGGTTGATGATTTAGGAGTATTTCCGCTACTCGGACGGGGTTGATGATTTGTGAGTATTTCCGCTACTCTAACGGTTTTGTGAGTATCTCCGCTACTCTAACGGTTTTGTGAGTATTTCCGCTACTCTAACGGTTTTGTGAGTAGTTTCGCTACTCGGACCGTCTCGAGGAATAAACTATCTCGAGAGAGGGATTGGAAAGGGGTCTTACCGTCTTCGAAAAGACGTGCCTGGATTGGAACTGTCTCGAGGAATAAACTGTCTCGAGAGTGGGATTGGAAAGGGGTCTTACCGTCTCCGAAGTGACGTGCCTGGATTGTGAGTGTTTCCGCCACTCTAACAGTTTTGTGAGTAGTTTTGCTACTCGGACCGTCTCGAGGAATAAACTGTCTTGAGAGAGGGATTGGAATTGGAATTGGAATAAGAAAGAACAATGCCCCTAAGGGCATTTTGGTCATTTTGCCTCTATTTGGGCCTGACAGGCCCGCGAAGCGAAGGAAAGACGGAATTTGGACCTAGAGAATTGGTTTCGATTGGGATATGTCCACAATGACTTGAAAACAAGTCTGGACGGAGTGTAGACTGACGAGCGGTCAAAAATGGGGTGCTTACAATCCAAATGCCCTATGAAACTACACCAGCTCTAGGTATCAAATCGGCAACACCCCAGTTAACTTTGGTCAACCCAATCAACCCCGGTCAATGTTGGTCAACCCCAGAACTCCCGGGATGAGGTGATCGCCATCTGGTCACTCTCTTTAACCATACCAGTTTTGGAAATTAAACCGGTAACCTCTGGGAAACTTTCCAGAGTATTCCCTTATATTTCTATTCGGGCCTCGCTATCCGACACCTTTCCTTTCGAATCAGAACCTCCTTGCTCCACTTTGAGTGAAGCATAATCATTCTTTAGCTGTGCGCCACTAATAGTGGCTATAACACCCCAGAATCAGTTATGAATTGACTAGCCCCGTATCCAGGGTTTTTTCAAGCCAAAATTAAATGACCCTACACCACTCATAATGGCGCATGGCCAAAGTCAAAGCGTGCACCACTATGAGTAGCGCACAACCCCCCTGAAATTGCACTATAAATACAAACCTTTCCCCTCTCTATTTTGGATAAAAAAAATTCTCCAGAAAATCTCCCCCTCTATTCCAGACAACTTTCGGAGCCCTTCTCTCTCTCTCTCTCTCTCTCTCTCTCTCTCTTTCTCTCTCTCTCTCTCGCAGTCCTACCGGCTAAGTCTGTGTTCGAACTCCCAAAGCCCTAGCTTCCAAGCTCCACCGAAGGTCACCCTCGCTGCCTGGAAGCTCCTGAAACCTTACCAAGTCAAAAGCTTGAGCCTCTACCAAAGAAAAAAGCAACGAGAAAAGGTAATCCGCGTTTTACTTTTTTGTACTCCCCCACTTTCTCTTCTCCTTCCAAACCCACTTGAGTTTTTCTCTTTTGTAATCCCCTATCTCTAAACCTCCATTTCTTGCATGCTTGAAAACAAGAGGACGTTAAGTCCATATTGAGAGTGAACAAGAGGAGATTACTGATCGGGACGCTCTTCTTGGCCCTCACTTGCTTCACGACATGGCCTTAGGGCCCTCTTGCAATGTGGTGATCCCTAACCTTGTATGTTTCATGTTGTTACTATTGTCAAATTGCATTGGCATTCATGTTATTCCTCTCCTTCTTAAAACCATTTTTTAAAGTAATGTTCTCAAAACCATAATTCTAGGTGGATCCTAACCCTATATGGTTAGGGTTTTCAAAAAAAATATGACATTTTAAATGGCTTCTGTTAGCCTACATTTGCTTCTTTTTAAAAACCTGGTCTCAGAATGATCATAGTCTTTTCATGACTAGGGTTGTTTCAAGAAGTGTGTGACATTCAAAAGGACCCGAAAGGTCTACATTTTTGGCTTCATGCATTTATTGCTTTTCAAAGCCACAAGCCTAAAGCGATTCTAGTCTTTCAATGGCTAGAATGGCTTTAGGCAAAGTGTGATATTCATTTGGATGTCTAAAATCCAAGTAAGGGTTTCGGACCCTAAAACATGTTTTTAAAAGACTCGATTTTCTAACCATTTCCAAAACTCATATTTGTTAAATCCTAGAAGTCTAATCCTAGGAAAATTCCATTTTTGCCAATTTGGAAACCTTCCATTTTTAAATCCAAACCTTCCATTTCAAATCCCTCAAATCGTTCATTTTTTAAAATCTTCCAAATTTAAACCTAATTTAACTCCTTTTATTTTGGAAACAATCCAAACTTGCCTTTTTTAAAATCAAATCTTTTCAAATCAAATAAAATCTTCTCAAATCTCAATCTTCCTAAAAAGGATACATTTCAAAATCAAATCAAATCTTCCTGAAAAGGAAACATTTCAAAAATCAAATCTTCTTGAAAATGAACCATTTCCAAAACTCAAATATTTTCAAATCAAATCAAATCTTTTCAAATCTCAATCTTCCTTAAAAGGAAACATTTCAAATCAAATCAAATCATCCTAAAAAGGAAACATTTTCAAGTCAAATCTTTCTCAAAAGGATACACTTTCAAACTCAAACTTTCCTGAAAAGGAAACTTTCTAAAAATGAAAATTTTCTAGAAATAGGAACCTATTTTAAAATTCCAACCCTTTCGGACTCTTGTTCGAACTACGATGTACCTGATCCTCTTTAATGGTGTATGTAGGCAATCTTTCATGGGGTGCGGTCACAACCATTTTCAAATTCCCAATTCCAATTTTCAAACTCAATTCCCTCTTTCAAACTTTTCTTCAAATTCTGTTTTCAAGAGTTTTCTAAGTGGATAGCATTAAACATAGGTAACCGGTGAGTCATAATAGGAAAGTAAAAGGTGATTAGACGTATAGGTACCGCAACGGCGAGGTAGGGTGATAGTCTTAGGACATCTTACCTATACGTAACCAACCCCTGTACTTAAGAATTTCTGTTTCAAAAACCAAAATCGGAGTCAATTTTCAAAAAGGCTTTACAACGTTTTTTGGGTTGTCAAGCAACCCTACCTTTTCAAAACCCTCTCATCAGGACGTTTTTCAAAAGCCTTTTCCAAAACCTAAGTTTAACCCTTGAGTTTTACTTGGTGTATATGATTTAGCACATCTTTAAATATGTTAAGTGGCGACTCCAAAAACATTTTCAAAAAGGCCTAATCAATTCTATTTCAAAAATAAAAACCCCGTCGCATTCGTCCTTCTTGGAAGACAAGTTCTAACAAGAGAGCGCTGTGCCAAATTCCTACCCTCAGGCCAAGAAAGAGAGAAGAGGGCCTGGCATTCGGAAATGGGGCGCCACAGTATTACATGGGCAAGTCAATGCGATTGCCCATTATAATAAGCATGCATAACCTCCTCGAGGCCAATGTAATCCTTTTGCACTTACATACAACTCGGGGTGGAGAAACCATCCAAATTTCAGTTGGAGAAATGATGGTCACTCTGCACCCCAACAATATTAGCCACCACAGCAATTCCATGGCCCTCCAAACCAATACCAAGGCCCTGTTCAACAGTTCCAGTCGAATACACCTAATATATACTGGCCTCCCCCAATGAGGACTGTAGAGGACAACTTGAACCAATTCATACAAACACAACAGGAAATAAACTCCAGACTAGAGAGGTTTATTGATGACCTTAAAAAATCTTGTTACACATTCTCTCACCAAGGAGAAAAGGCACATTCCCTGCACAACCATTGCCCAACCCAAATCGACAAACTCATGTTGTTGAGACCAATCCTAATCCTACCAACCATGAGCAAGTTAAAGTAGTGATTTCCTTGAGAAGCTGGAAAATCATAGAAAAGACCATTCTTGCGAAGCAGCTTGAGTCTAAGATAGACACTATCGTTTGGGAAGTTTAAGAAGAGGAGAAAGAACTAGGTTCTCCTCAAGAGGTAGAGGATATAGGTGGGGAAGAGCCTAAGGAAATTGAGTCCAGCAAGTCTGGCATGGAGAAGGACAAGGCTAATTTGTCCTATGCTCCCTTCCCTCACAGGTTATCTAAACCTAGGTCTGAATCCATTAATTCTGACATTTATGAGGTGTTCAAACAAGTTAAGATCAACATTCCTTTGTTAGATACCATTAAACAAATTCCGTCTTATGCCAAGTTCTTGATGGACTTGTGTACCATTAAGAGATAGCTTAATGTGAGAGAGGCCTCATTTTTTACACAAGATGCGAGTGAGGTTCTCCAAATCAATCTTCCTCCTAAGTAAAAGGACCCTAGGAGTCCTACCATATCTTGCATCATTGGAGACCGTAGAGTAGATAATGTCTTACTGGATTTAGGATCCAGTGTAAATCTCTTACCCTATTATGTTTACCAATAGTTGAGGTTAGGAGATTTGAGATCTACATGTATCACTCTACAGTTGGCCGATAGATCCATTATGATTCCCAGGGGTATTGTGGAAGATGTGCTCATTCAGTTAGATAAGTTATACTTCCTAGTTGACTTTGTTATATTAGATACTGTAGGAGGTCCACTTGATCATTCACTGTTGTCGGGGTGGGGAGTTGAATTTATCATTTGGGAATATGACAGTCGAGATGAATATCTTTCATGTGAGTAGAAAACCGGGAGAGTGTGAGAACATTAGGGAATTGAACATGATAGATGTTATAGTGCAAGAGCACTTTCATAAAGAGTTCCTAACAGATCCTCTTGAGTGAGCACTAGTCTTGAGTGAGCCTTTAGAGCTCTTAGATGAGGAATCGAATGAAGAGGTACGGGGAAGTGTGTCCCCATTTTATTAGTAGGTCAATAGACCCCATGTGTAGAGCCATTAGGGCTAGTACTAATAGGCCTGAGTTGTCTGACATGAAAGCTCCTATTCCAAATAGGAAGCCATTACCCTTGACCCTTAAGTATGTCTTTTTGGGTGATGGCGAGTCTTACCCGATAGTGATATCTTCTAGCCTGTCTAAAGGCCAAGAGGAAAAACTGAGAGAGGTGCTTTTAAAGCACTGTAAAGCCACAGGGTGGTCGATTGTTGATTTACATGGCATTAGTTATTTGGTGTGTACTCATCGTATATTTCTAAAGGATGATGCAAAACCTGTTCGCCAGATGTAAAGGCAATTGAACCCTAATATAAAAGAAGTGGTGAGAGGAGAAGTTTTAAAACTTCTCGATGCGGGTATTATATACCCGATTCCAGACTCTAGGTGGGTTAGCTTGACACAAGTAGTCCCAAAGAAGTTAAGGGTCACAGTAATTAAGAATGAACAAAATGAACTAGTACCAACTAGGATCTAAACTGATTGGCACATGGGCATCGATTATAGATGTCTTAATGTTGTGACAACTAAAGACCACTTTCCTTTACCTTTCCTTGACCAAGTCATAGAGAGAGGGTTAGGTAGAGCCTACTATTGTTTTCTAGATAGGTACTTGGGCTACAATCAGATAGAGATAGCCCTTGATGACCAAGATAAGATAACTTTCACATGTCCATTTGACACACATGCATATATATGAATGCCCTTTAACCTGTGCATTGCACCGACCACATTTCAAAGGTGCATGATAAGTATATTTAACGACATGGTTGAGCTTATCTTGGAGGTCTTCATGGATGTTTTTTCTATCTATGAGGATCGTATGATCAATGCCTAAAAAATCTAGAAAGAGTTTTGTAAAGATATGAGGAGAGCCATCTGGTTCTTATTTGGGAGAAGTGTCTGTCGCGTCCTGATTTTTCACATTCAAGAAAATACAAGTGAGAAAAACATGGTACTCTCTCGTTAGAACTCATCCACCTAGAAGGTCGAGTGTGACTAGGTTTGAACTTGAAATTGATTTGATTAAGGGCTTTTGAAAAAAATTTGGAGTCACCACCTAACTTAGTTAAGGTGAGTTAGGTCACCTAAAACTAAGTGCAATCCGAAGATTAAACTTAGAGTTTTTGAAAAAATTTCTCAAGAGAGGCTTTTTGGAGAAGCCAGGTGATTTGGCAACTTTTGAAAAGATTTAAACCCTATTTTGAAAATAACTCTATTTTTTATTTTTGAAAATAGTGATTCTAGGTTTGGAGGTTGGTTACGTATAGGGAAGATGCACTAGGCTATCATCCTATCCCGCTCTTGCAGTACCTACATATCTATTCACCCTAGGTTCACTTATTTAGAATGTTCAATTATTCAATGTCCAATACTATCCACTATGAAAAGAATTTTAGAAAGAAGTTTGATATAATGCATGACATGCAGGTGCAATAAAAAGATTTGAAAAGAGATTTAAGGCTTGAAAACGATTATGGAATTAGAAATTTGAAATAGATGGTGGAATTGAAAATTTGAAAAAGGTTGTGACGACACATATGAGGTTGCCTATGTATTCCTTTGTTGGGAATCAGGTCAGTTGTAGTTCGGACACAAGGTTCGATTGAAAGTAGACACTTGAAAGGTTTGACTTGAAAAAGGCTTGATTTAGAACTTTGATTGGAAGATTGGAAACTGAACTTTGATTTGAAATCACACTTGGAATTAACTTTTATTTGAAATTGAACTTGAGGATTTTAAATTGAGCTTTGATTTGAAAATGAACTTGTGAAGTAGAACTAGGACTTGATTTGGGAAAGATTGAGTTGAGCTTTGAAAACATCTCGACTTAGATTGAAGTTTTAAAAATCATCTTGTTTTAGAAAAAAAGTTGAACCTTCTTAATTTTAAGGTTAGGGTTGGACTAGGGCTTAGACCTCCTAGGGTTTAGGTAACCTAGGGTTGAAGTATGCAATTGGATTAGAAAGGTTTGATTTGAACTTGAAAAGTTTAATTTTAGAAAGTTGGATTTTAGGAAAGTTTCCATTTTAGGACAGTTTTGGATTAAAAATGTTAGATTTAAGAAAGATTAAGAAAGGATTTGATTTGATATTATTAACACTTGATTTGGAAAAGACTTGTAAAGATTTAACTTGATTTGGAAATATTTGATTTGGAAGAATTTGAAAAGTTAGGGTTTAGAAAAGATTGGATTTTGGAAAGTTTTGAATTAGGAAAGTTTTAAAATAGGAAAGTTCCATTTTAGGAAGGTTTCATTTTAGGAAATGTTTCAAATTAGAAAAGTATTGATTTGTGAAAGGTTTGATTTAGGAAAAAGTTGATTTTGGAAAGATTTGAATTTAGAAAGATTTTAAATTAGAAAGATTTGAACTTAGAAAGATTTGAAATTTAGAAAATTGAAATTTGGAAAGATTTGATAAGTTGAATTTAGAAAGTTAAGTTTAGGAAGACTTGGAAGCTTTGAAATTTAGAAAGGTTTGAAAGTTTAAATTTAAGAACAATTAAAATGTAGGAAAGATTTAATAGTTTGAAATTTAGAAAGTTGAGATTTGGAAAGGTTTGAAATTAGGAAATGTTGGATTTAGGAAATATTAGAATTATGAAATATTTGATTCCTTTTTCCAAAAGTTGAAGATTGGATTTTATTTTTCAAAATAAATGATTTGATTTTGTTTCCAAAATTGGAGGATTTGATTTAACATGAAATTGGAAATGTTTAGTTTTGAAATCTTGGATTTGGAAATCTATGATTTTGTAGGAAAAGGTTTGGAAATCTAAAGTTTGATGTAGAAAATAGTTTTGGAAATCTATGATTTGAGGCAAAATAGAAAGTCATGATTTTAAGAAAGGAAGTAGGGTTTCCTAATCATGGATTCTAGGGCTTGACTTGGATTTCTAGACAAAGAGTTTTTAGAAAGTAGATTTTTAAAAAGAGTTTTTAGGAAGTAGATTTTTGAAAAGAGTTTTGAGGCAGTAGATTTGCAAAACAATTTGGAAAATGGTTTTATTATCGACTTTTGCAAGTCTCTTAAATATCTCACTTTCCTAAAATAATTCTAACCATGAAAAGATAAGAACCATTATAGGGTTATGATTTTGACAACAAATAGGGTTTGAAATATGGGCTATAATGATCATATTGAATATAACACTTTTCTAAAATAACCTTAACCATGGAATGACTAGAATTACTTTAGGATTGTGATTTTGATAAAAACAATTTAGGATTTACGCCCAAAATTTGAACCTTGATAGTCACATTAACTATAACACTTTCCTAAAACAACCTTAACCATGAAATGGCTAGAATCATACTAGGAGTGTGATTTTGAAAACAAGTTTGAAAGAAAGAGATTTTGAATACAAGTTTTAAAAAAATTTTGATGTAAGTTTAAAAATAACTTTGAATGCAATTTTGAATGCAATGCATGAACATGATAACTACAATGCAATAGGGTTATGAATATGCAAAGCTGGGCTTCATCACATAATCAAGGGGGCCAAACCCACCAGCAAAGGTTAAACTAGAAGAAAACCCCTAGCACGGTGACATTCAACAATATTTCCTAGGCATGAATCGGGGAATCCCTTATTTTAAGCATACAAGAAGAGAAGGTAGAAGATGGGGATTAAAATAGAAGAAAACTCAAGTGGGTTAGGAGCGAGAAGAGAGAGGGGAGATTACATAAAAATAAACAAAAAACCAATCTCGTGTTCTTCTTGCTTTGATTGCTTGGTTTGCTTTGCTTGATTTGAACTTTAAGAGCTTGGAAGTTTTAACACTTGAGTCTTCAATCGTTCTTTGGAGGCTTGTGTTTGAGTGTAGAAGGTGTGTAGAGGCTAGGGTTTGCGTGTATAGAGGCTAGGGCTTGACGAGGCTTGAGAGAATTAGGGTTTGGAGAGATTTTGAGCTCTAATTTCAAGGAGACAGTTTTTGGATTGAGTTTGCAGATCCTTTTTATGCAGGGGGAGGGTTTATATTTACAGGCAACTTAAAACACCTTGGCACTTATTGTAGTGGTATTAGGGTAAAAATTTCAGGCGCCAGGCCATTTATTGGCTTGGTGCCACTACTAGTGGCGCCAACCACTTAGGAAAGTTTTTAGAGCTGTAAGAAACGTATCTTTTGACCCTTAGGACGCAAGGTAAAAGATTTGGGAGCCTATCTAGTGACTACCATGTAATTTTTAGCTAGGCTCCACTAAGAGTGACTCTAGAAGGTTCGAGAATGATCCATAAGGTTAGGGATGGATAGGAACTCTTGAAAGAGTGTCTTGGAGGTAATGGATTTGAGAGACAGCACCGGGATAGTTGAAAAGGTTGATCGGCCCACCAGGGGCAAAAAGGTTATTTGAACAAGAAAATACTGGAATGGTCCCGGAGTGACCCGTGAGAAGACTAGAAGGTTGGAAACACTATTCAAACTGTTCCAAGGGATTTGTCAGTTTGATTTTCAGAGCCAGTGTGGTTTGGAAAAGGCAACCGATCCACTAGGGGCAAAACGGTTATTTTGCACCGAGCTCGCTGGAATAGACTTGGAATGATCTGGAAAGGTGCTGGAAGGTCAGGAATACTATTAAAAGTATCCTCGGGAGGTTATCAGTTTGATACCCAGAGCTGGTGTGGTTCTAGGAGGCGATCGAATGCCTAGCAGCAAAATGGTCATTTTGATCGGATGGTCTCGGAATTAATCCGAAATCGACTAGAAGGCACTTGAACATGCTGGATTGTCTTTGGGACAATCTTGAAAGAGTGGACTTACCGCTCTGAGGACTTACTTACTTTCTCGAGAAGGGTGCCGAAAGGGCCCAAAGGGCAGTTTAGTTATTTTCACCAGAGTGGGCTAGTAGGCATTGGTGTTAACCCGAGTTTTAAGTGTTTTTATCACTCTAACGGTCTGTGACGAGTTAGTTTTCAAAGGTATCCTATCCTTCGATAAACGTGCCACGACCAAGAGGCATGTTCGGTCCCATGACATAGGGCTTTTGTTGGCAATTCTCAATGTTGACCTGTTTACGAGTGTTTCTACCACTATGACAGTTGCGATGTTTGTGAGTATTTCCATCACTCTGTCTGAATTCATTCCGAATACTGCTTAATCTCGGGAAGCTGCTGGATGGTCTTATCGTGCGATGGATTAACTTTATCGAAAGACGTGCTGGATAATAGACATTCTACATTGGCGGGCTAGCAAGCTCCAGAAGTGAACCGTTCTACCATCTTGGGGACTTTGGTTCTGTCTTGGTCGACAGGTTTTAAGGAACTTGCTATTCCGAGGAGTTTTCTCGGTAAACGTGTCAGACAAGATGGACTTACTGTATGAGGGATCAACTTTCTCGAAAGACATGCCAGATTGAGTTTGGTTTGTCTGGATTAAAATTGGAACTAGAATTGAGATTGAAATATGGACTTACCGTCTTTAACAAGATGTGCCAACTAAAATTAGACCAAGTAATGCCTCAAGGGCATTTTGATCATTTTGCCTTTATTGAGCTCGGCGGGCCCGTGAGGCGATTGACTGACTGGATTGAATTTGAAAAACTAGTTTGGACTTGAATGTTTCTGTGTTGGTTTAAATGTGAGTCCAATCGGGTCAGAGATTGCTGAGCAGGTAAAAATAGGGTGCTTACAGTGTCACTTTATAGTGACACAAGGGATAGTGTTAGGATACATAGTTTCCAATAAGGGAATAGAGGTTGACAAATCTAAGATTGATCTTATTCAGAATCTTCCTCCTTCTACTACTTTGAAAGAGATCCGTTCATTCTTAGGCCATGTCGATTTTTATAAATGATTTATTCCAAGGTTTAGTGCCATCTCGCATCCTATGTGCCATTTATTGTCTAATGATGTTTCTTTTGAGTGGACCTCTGTATGCCAAGAAGCTTCCGAGAAGCTTAAAGGGTTATTGACCATGGCCCCCATTGTGTAAGCTGCGAATTGGTCCCTGCCATTCGAGCTTATGTGTAATGTGAGTGACTTTGCGATTAGGGCTGTTTTGGGTCAGTGTGCGGATAAGAAGCCTTATGCTATATACTATGCGAGTAAGATCCGGAATGAGGCCCAAATGAACTACACTACCACTAAGAAGGAACTTCTTGTGGTTGTTTTTGCCCAAAACAAATTTAGATCTTACTTAATCGACTCACATGTTATTGTTTACACAGTCCATGTTACACGTAAGTACTTGCTTACCAAGTAAGAGCCTAAGCCACTCTCCCATGAATTTTACATTGAATCAAGGATAAAAAAGGGGTAGAAAATGTGGTAGCTAATCATTTATCTAGACTTCCTGTTGAGGGGGGAGATTTAGATTCCTCTCCCATTTTTGAGCACTTCTGGATGAGAAAATTCTCTCCATTCACTTTGTCTTTCACACTAGCACCCCTTGGTTTGCTGATATAGCCAATTATTTGGCTATAGGTCTGATTCCTCCACATTGGTCATCCATAGATAAAAAGAAATTTTTGTGAAATGTGAGAGTTTTCATATGGGATGAACCATATATGTATAAGTATTGTGTTGATCAAGTCATTCATTGGTGTGTGCCCGCTGATGAGTTTTAGTCCATCTTGTCGTTTTGCCATTCAAATGTGTGTCGGTGTGTGCTCAATGACGAGTTTCAATTCATCTTGTCGTTTTGCCATTCATATGCGTGTGGGGGCCATTTCTCTGCAAAGAAAACCACGACAAAGATTTTGTAATGTGGATTTTATTGGTATATAATATTCCGTGATGTCTATACTTACTGGCATACATGTGATAGATGTCAAAGATTAGGAGTTTTGACCCATAGGAATATGATGCCCCTTCACCCCATCACTGTTATTGCAATATTTGATTATTGGGGCATTGATTTCATTGGTCCTTTTCCAAGCTCTTGTGGATATCTATTTATTCTAGTTGGCATCGATTATGTGTCAAAGTGGGTGGAGGTTGTGGCCTCTCAAATCAATGGTCACCAAGTGGTAGTCAAGTTTTTAAAGAAGAATATCTTTTCGAGATTTGGTATAACTTGGGCCATTATTAGTGATGGCAGCTCTCATTTCTGCAATAGGTTCGTAGGGGTTCTAATGCATCGATATGGGATCATACACAAAGTAGGCACACCTTACCATCCACAAACTAGTGGTCAGGTAGAACTAGCAAATAGGGAAATTAAGCAAATTCTTGAGAAAACAGTAAATCCCAATCGCAAAGATTGGTCCTTACGTTTAGGGGATGCACTGTGGGAATATAGGATGGCCTATAAGACGCAACTTAGGGTGTCTCCCTATCGTTTAGTGTATGGCAAAGCTTGCCATCTTCCAGTTGAGATTTAGCATAAGGTTTATTGGGCCATCTGTCAAATGCATGCGAACCCTGACGAGTCTAGCCACCATCGGAAACTCCAACTCTTTGAGTTAGAAGAACTCCAGAATGATACATATGAGAATGTGTGCATTTTTAAGGCAAAGATGAAGGTTCTTCATGACCAACACATTACCTGAAAATCTTTTGAAGTTGGTCAAAAGGTCCTCCTTTATAACACTCGCCTTCACTTGTTTCTTGGCAAGTTGTGGAGTAAATGGATTGGAACTTACATCGTGAAAACCATTCATCCTCATGGTGGGATAGAAATTGAGAATCCTATGAATGGGAATGCTTTTACATTTAATGGTCATTGGCTTAAGCCGTATTGGGAGAACTTTGTGGCGGAGATTGAGACTTGGGATCTTAGTGACCCACCACCATGTGCATGAGTTATGGTCCTGTTACTGGTAGTTTAGTCTAGTCTAGTTTAGTTTTATTTTGTGTTGCTTTGTTTTGCTTTGTTGTGTTTTGCTTTATTTTGGAGTGTTTTGTTGGTCTCATAAGGTTCCTTTCTTTCCTTTCTTAGAAAGGTTGTCTGTAAGCATCCCATTTTTGCCCGCTCGACAGTCTCCAGTCCGTCCAGACTTGTATTCAAGTCAATATGAACATATTCCAATCTAAATCAACTTTCCAAGTCTAATCCCATCAATCGATAGCTTCGCGGGCCCTTTGGGCCCAAATAGAGGCAAAATGATCAAAATGCCCTAGGGGCCATTGATCGGTCCAATTCCAATAGGCACGTCTTTCCGAATACAGTAAGTCCCCTTTCCAATTCTAATTCCAATTCCAATTAAATCTGGCACACTCGAGAAAGTTGATTCCTCAATGTGGTAAATCCATCCTGTTTGGCATGTTTTTGAAGAAATTCTTCGGAATGGTAAGTCCCTTCAAACCCGTTGACCAGGATGAGACCCCAAGTCCCTGAGATAGTAGAACGGTCCTACTTTGGCGCCTGCTAGCCCTCCAATGTAGAAATATCCGTTTTGACATGCCTTTCGAGAAAGTTGATTCATCAGGTGCTAAGTCCACCTAGCAGCTTCCAGAGATTAGGCAGTTTCTAGAATGATCGGGACCTGTAAGAGTAACGGAAATACTTATAAACATCGCAACCGTTACAGTGACGGAAACACTCGTAAACAGGTCGATATAAGGAATTTCCAGCAAACCTCTGTATCATGGGACCACCGTCAAAGTGAAAGAAACAGTCAAAACCTAGGTCAACATCAATGCATGCTAGCCCACTTCGGCGAAAAATAACCAAACTGCCCCTAGGGCCATTTTTGGCACGTTTCTTGAGACAATAACTAAGTCCTTAGAACGATAAGTTTACCCTTCTAAGATTGTTTTGAAGATAATCTGGCATATTTAGCTACCTTCCAGTCAGTTTCAGGCCAATTCTGAGACATTCCGGTTAAGATGACCATTTTGCCCCTAGGCATCCAAACGCCTCGGGAACCACACCGGCTCTGGGTATCAAACCGGCAGTCTCCCGAGAATACTTTTTATAGTATTCCCGAACTTTCATTATCTTTCCAGATCATTCTGAGTCAGTTTCGGCAAATCCGGTGTGAAATGACCGTTTTATCCCTTGCGAGCCAGTTATCTTTTTCTAACCACACCGGCTCTGGGTATCAAGCCAGTAACCTCCTGGGACATTCTAAGTAATGTTTTCGAACCTTGAGTATTCTTCCGGGACATTCCAAGTCCATCCTGGTAGCTTTTCGACCTGATTGACCGTTTTGCCCCTAATAACCCGGTCAACTTTTTCAATAAATCATGTCATCATTTTTCAATTCTATTACCCCCGATACATTGTTCTAAGGGTTCCTGTCCCTTTCCGGCCTTCCAGGCCATTCTCGGCCCCTTCAAATCATTCCTGGACCTTCCGGAGTTACTCCTAGTGAAGCCAGGCTAAAAATTGCATGGTAGTCACTAGTATAGGCGCCCAAATCTTCTGAAGATACGTTGCTTGCCGACTTTAAACATTTCCTAATTGGATAGAGCCACTCCTAGTGGCACCAATGTAATTTTTGGTCTGGCGCCACTGCAACAGGCGCCAGGTCATTCTTCTCTCTATAAATACAGAACCTCCTTAAGCGTGGAAAGGGTCCGCAAACTCAGTCTAAAAACTCCCTTGTTCGATATACAGAGCTCCTAGCCTCTCTAAACCCTAGTCTTCTTTAGGTTTCCCCAAACCCTAGCCTCCATATATAAACCCTAACTCCCATACACTCATACACACTCATACACTAGCCTCCAAAGCCTCTATTGAAGACTTGAAGTGTTGCAACCCGAAGCTCTCAAAGATCAAGACAAGCCCTTGAAGACTGACGCAAAGCGAAGCGAGGACCGAAGCAAAGCAAGAAGAACAAAGCGCAAAACAATATGAATAAAATAAGACACAAGGTAAGCTCCCTATTTACGTTTACACAACTTCCCCCTCTCTTTTCTCTCTCCTAACCCACTTGGATTTTCTTCTATTTTAATCCCCCATCTTCTTCCCCCCCTTTTCTTGCATGCTTGAAATAAGGGACTTCTCGGTCCATGTGTAGAATTAGGCTATTGAAGGTCACCGTGTCGAGGGCTTTCTCTTAGTCTAACTGGAGACCATGTGGGTTCGGCCCCCTTGATTATGTGGTTAAGCCTTTGACCTTGTATATTCACGACCCCAACTTGCATTGTGCATATCATGATCTTGCATTCCTCCAAAATCCGTTTTCAAACTCGTTTTCAAAACTTGCATCAAAACTGTTTTCAAAACTTGCGTAAAATCTTCTTCTTCAAAACTTGTTTTCAAAATCACAATCCTAAGGTGATTCTAGCATTTCCATGGCTGGGGTTGCTTTAGAAAAGTGTTGCATTTAAAGTGACCATTATGGTTCATATTTTCAAATCATTATTGTTTTCAAACCACAATCCTAGAATGGTTCTAATCTTCTTATGGTTAGAATTGTTTTAGGAAAGTGTGATATTTTTAGAGGCTTGTAAAAGTCCATATTCAAATCCTTTTCGAAATATCTTTTTTTTAAACTTACTTTCTAAAACCTCTTTTTGGAATCCCTTCCAAAATCTCTTTTTGCATCTACTTTCTAAAATCTCTTCTCCAATATATTTTTCAAAAAACTCTCTCCAATCTCCTTTCCAAAATTGTTTTCTAAGGATTCCCTTCAAAAACTTAACTTCCTAAAACTTCCTTTCTAGAAACGCTCCCTAGGTTTCCTTCCTAAAAACTCTTTCCAAAAATCTCCTTCCCAAAGACTCTTTCCAAAATTCCCTTTCAAAATACTCTCTTTTCAAAATTCCCTTTCTAAAAACTCATTTTTAAGATTTCTTTCCAAAAACCTTCTTCCTTAAAAATTCTACTTTTACAAAATCTCTTTTCCTTAGAGCCTAAGTTAAACCCTAGAGCCAACAATTAGGAAACCCTAATTTCCTTTCTTAAAATATGATTTCCATTCTTGCCTCAAAACCTAGGTTTCCAAAATCTCCTTTTTACATCTAAATCATAAGTTTTCAAAACCTATTTTTTTACATCAAAACTATAGTTTTTCAAATCTAGGATTTCTAAAACTTCACCTTCCAAATCCATGCCAAAATCCGATCTTCCTTTTAGGAAACCAAATCCAATCTTCCCATTTAGGAAACTAGATACAATCCTCCGTTTTTGGAAACAAAATCGAACCATCTCTTTTTAGAAATAAAATCCGTTCCTTTGTTTTAAGAAATATGAATCTCAATCCTTCCAAATCCAAATCTTTCTTAATTCACTCATTTATAATCTCATACCATCCTAAATCATAAATTTCCTAAACTTAAACTTTCAAATATTTCCTTAAACTTTAAGCTTCCGTATCTTTCCTAATTCAACTCTTTCCTAATTCCATACCTTTCAAAATTTCAACTTTCCAAATTCAAATCTTTCTAAATTTCAAACCTTTCCAAATTCTAAACTTTCTTAAATTCAAATCTTTCTGAAATCCTAAACTTTTTAAATTTCAAATCATTTCTAAAATTCAAATCGTTTTAAATTTCAAATCTTTCAAAATCCAAAACTTTTCAAATTCAAAACTTTCTTAAGTTAAAACTTTCTAAATTCAAAACTTTTCAATTTCGAAACCTTTCCAATTTTAAACTTTCCTAATTCGAAATCTTTTCTGAAATGAAACTTTCTTATTTTGAAAACCTTTCCTAATTCAAAACTTTCCTAAAAGGAAGCTTTCCTAAAACCAATCTTTCCTAAAATAAAACTTTCCTAAAATGGAGCTTTCCTATTTTGAAACTTTCCTAATTTGAATTTTTCTTAAATTCAATCTTTCTTAATCTTCCAAGTCCAACATTCGAGTCAAATATTTTTTCTAAACTTTTCCAAGTTAAGTCAAATCTTTCTTAATCTCAAGTCCTTCCTAAATCCTATCTCCCTAAGTCTAGGTTTCCTAAACTTCTATCTTTCCAAATCAAAGTCCACTCCTTTCAATTCCAAATTTCAACTTCAAATCTTCCATTCTAAGTTCAAATCAAATCTATTTTCAAATAAAAAAAAATCTATTTTCTATCGGACTCTAGTCCAAACTACCACTGACCTGATTCTTTAAAAAGGATACGTAGGCAATCCCCATGGGTACGGTCACTACCTTTTTCAAGTTTCTATTTCCACAACTTTTTCAAACTTCTAATTCCAAATTTCTATTTTCATATCTCTATTTCCAATCTCCAAAACGTTCTTTCCAATATCAAATCTACCTCTTCAAATCTCTTTTCTAAAATCAAATCAAGTTCTTTTCAAATCTATTTCCAAATCTATTTCCAAATCTATTTTCAAACTCTCTTTTCTTACACTTGCATATCATGCATCATTCTTTTAAATATTCTTTTCTAAAGTGGATAGTTTTGGATATCTATTAATTGAAGACTTTAATGGGTGAATCTAGGGTGAAAAGACATATAGGTACCACAAGGTCGGGGTAAGGTGATGGCTTAGTTCGTCTTCCTTACATGTAACTAACATTCGACCCTGGGATCATTGTTTTCGAGAGACCAAATGGAGTTATTTTAAAAAAAGGGCTTAAATATTTTCTAAAGGTTACCAAACAACTTGTTTTCTTAAAAACCCTCTCGCGAGGAAGTATTTTCAAAAAACCCTAAGTGTAGTCTTTGGATTGTGTTTAGTTTTAAGTGACCTAACTTACTTTAATCAAGTTAGGTGGCGACTCCAAATGTTTTTCAAAAGCCCTTTATTCAAATCAATTTTCAATTCAAACCTAGTCACACTCATTCTTCTTGGAGGATGAGTTATAACGAGAGAGTATAGTATTTTTCCCGCTTGTGTGTGTATTCCTCAAGTGCAAAAAATCTGGGTGCAACAGCTGGCGACTCCGTTGGGGACACTTAGAGGGTTTGGCCATAGTCATGTCTCTTCACCCTCCACCCATGTAGAGTCTTCAATTAATTTTTCCAATTCTATCCACTTTTGATTTTCAAAATCAAAATTTTAAAGTTGTTTTAAAAAACATGCATCTAATTTAACTCCATTCATATTATCTTGCATTAAGTTTGCCATCCACATACTAATTCTTGCATCTTTATTATATAGGTGGGCTTCTGCTTGCATTATTATTTTATATCATACTAATTGCTATGCATGAATGAATGTGATGAACAGGATGGATGAGAGTTGTTGGGCTCTTTTCTCTACTTTCAAAGATCACACACACACTGCACGTACACTTGCATTCTACATACTTGAATTTTTACCTTGATCTGTCCCTTCTAGTTAGAAGGGGGAACGATATATTGGTTGTGGGCAAGATGCTATGTCAGTTTCTTTGCCTACGGCCTCTTGATGGTTCCCCCACTCGGATCACCAACCGATCATGGCAACACCTCGGGGAGTGGGCCTAGGTTTGAAGATCTGGGAACCGAGCCTTTTTAGGACGCATTAGCAAACCCTCAACCTCATGCTCATATAAACACCATGCACAGCCGAACTTTTGCTGAATTTAAGACACGCACACCGTTTTGCAAAACCATGGAGGAAAGGGCGACTGCTTTTACTTTTCTTTATACCTGTATATTCCTGTTATTATAATGACTGTATTCTTACTGTTATAATGCTTGTCTAACTGCTCATGCATGCACGTTTACTTTACCATTGCATTCTCTTTCCTTATACTCTTTGCATCCATATTCATACATTTCATATTCCATGTCAAGACAAGAGTTACAGAGTAACTCAAGTCATTGCATTCTTATGCATATAATCAACCCATCGAGAGTGACACCAAGGTCACTCTCCTTTGCATTAAACCTACCCAAACCCTAAAGGTTCCCATGTAACCCTAAGGATTCATAGCATGCATGTTCATTCCATAAGAGGGGCCCTAATCCCTCTATGCTCACGGAGATAGGGTTGCGAAGAAGACAAGGGGCAATCGATTAACAAGGTCTCTCAGTGACCTTCTCGACATCAAATCTAACGAAGGCAAATTTGAAGACTCAAGAGTAGTTTAGGTTTTCTTTTGTAAAACTAGATAGGTGGAAGTCCAAAGGAAAATGTTTCCCCTCCCCCTTATTAAAATGTAGTTTGATTTCTTTTGTTCAATGAGTTTCCTTATTTTCCTTAAATAAATGGTGAATTCAGATTCCTAATCGATAGTAAGGTACTTGGATACAGGGGCAGAAACCCCTATCTCAAAAAATGAGCCAAAACCATCACATTTAGTCTCCCTCTTAAATAGTGATACACTAAGGACATGCATTGTATAAAGCCCTCTAAAAACCAGAAATTGACTTGTAATTTGTGTTTTTATTTTGTTTTTGTCTCTTTCTTTTTCATTTATAGAGATTACCCTGCATCGAGTCAACATTGCTCCCAAGAGGGGTCAACATCCACCTAAGGACCCTATTGTCACTCAGCAAAGAGTATCATTGATGGCTGCCAACCCTGAAGAATCATCTCAGGTCTCTCGAGAAGAGGTCAACGAAATGAGGACCAAAATAGATGAAATGTTCAAACTCATTCAAAATATGGCCATGAAGGATATTGCTGCAATCCCATCGTCATCCATGACTTCGTCCAATGACCCTGAACCCGCTAACCTGAGGATCATGCTGCAATCTGACAATACTAGGAGGAACAAAGAAGATGCCAAAGGGATCTAGGGCGAAGAGGAGGAAACCATATTGTTTTCACCTGCTGTAAAAAAGGACTCTCCTAGACCCTCTCAGTTTGAAAATCCAAGGGTTAGAGGATTCACTGCGAAGTCTCCATGGCCATGACACTTACGGGTTTACTTTCTATGATGAGCTCTGTTTCTTTCCCGACCACTTGTGACCTGCTAAGTTCAAAATGCCTGACTTTCAAAAATAACACGGCACCGGTAACCCCATTGCTCATTTTTGTCTCTATGCTGGGGCGCTGAGCTGTCATGGCAGCAATCCAAAGCTCCTCATGCAGTTATTCCAACACAGCCTTACTGGGTCTGCTCTACAATGGTTCACCCGTCTGGACCTAAGGAAGATCACGACTTGGATCGAGCTGGTTAATGTATTCAAAACTCAGTACCGACACAATATTAACCTCACCTTTGATCGATGGTCTCTGATGACTATTAGTGAGGGCGAAAAAGAAGGTTTCAAGAACTATGCCTTGAGATGGAGAGAACCCACTACACAAGTCAATCCCCTACTGGAAGGGAAGGAGTTCGTGCAATTGTTCGTACAAACTTTCCAAGGTATATTCTATGAGATGCTCTGTACAAGCATGGGCAAAAGCTTTTCTGAACTTATCATGTAAGGGGAGATGATAGAAAATGGTCTCAAGATAGGGAGGATTACGGATCCCTACGCAAAGACTGGAGAAAGTTCTGCTAACATAGCCAAGAAGGTGGCTACTACAAGGGGAATAATCAAGAAGGAGAGCAAGGTGCCTGCCATCCTGCCAGGCCAACCATCCCAATACCGTTCACCACTATAATCACACCTGTCCTGCCCTTACCCACCTTAACCATGCATGTTCCAATCCCTAACTATGGCCTTGTTGGGGCATGACCCAACTTTAATAGACCTACCCGATGCATCCGTACCTTTGACACCTTAGCCTACACCCAAACTGAGGCCTACCATAACCTTCTAAAGAATAATATTCTGAAGCCCATACTTGCTCGCCCATTGCCAAGCCCTCTACCCCCAACCTTCAATGCCACCCTCACTTATGAATACCATTCGGGTGGCCAAGGGCATGACACCGAAAGTTGCTTCTCTCTAAAGCATAAGATCCAAGACTTAATCGAAAATAAGACTATTGATCTTCAACCGGTGAATCTTGCTCCAACCCCCAATGTGACCACCAACCCTTTGCCGGACCACACCGTCAATATGATACTAGTGAAAATGGAAGGCGATGGAGAGTTTGACGGGCCCATGGCTGAAGATTATGAGGTGAATTGGGAGACTGATGAAGAGGATGACTGGGAGGAGGATCTCCCATTATGCCCGATTTATCTCTATAACCGTGATGAGGTGCCTGATGCTTCTGAATGGCCAGTTGAGGAGCCAATGTTCCTGGAAAAAGAGCTTGTTGAAAACATGATTGTTAATGGATGGGGTGCTGAGTTTCTACACCTGAAGTATGCCGCAGTGGAACATCATTTAGTAGAGAACCCTTGGCTCGTGATCGAGTATAACTATAAAGACATGGGCTAGGAGCTAGAAGAGTTGAGAGCATAGATGGAGCCGCTTATGTTAGAAGGAGGTGAACTAGCCATCCTATTTCTAGAAGAACCTGCTACTAAGAACAAAAAGGAGGTCAATGAGGCTGACAACTGTGCCATCAACGTCAACATGTTCGCAGCTCTAGAAGAAGCCTTTGCTTATCTTACCTTGGCTAAGGACCCAAATCACGAATAGAGTATCGAAGATGTGGGCATTGTCCCAAGGCCTTATTGAAAATGGGTTCTCTTCAAAAACGTACAAGAAAGAGGTGTTTTCACCCACCTTCTTTCTATCCCTTTACATTTTGTTCTTAAATTAATGTCTGCATTTTCATTTCTTTAAAACAGAACTATATGCTTTTCACTACTATAATGAAATGATTAAGTTCGTTTATTCATTGCTGTTATCTTATTTTTTCTTGTGAATGGTGGCTACTTGCTACACTAGGAGCATGGTTTATTTTATGGAATGATCTAACTTGAAGGGATGATAGCATGAGTTAACCACTCGCCAAATGATCAACTTTCCAAAGAGGGAGAGGATAGGGATGATTGAGGAAACTACCCAAAGGCAACACTTGCAATACATTGAAGCTAGGCGATGAGTGGCCAGACTATCAAAATGAAGAGCAACCATTTTTCATTTTCTCATATAAAAAAAAAAGGTGTTTATATTCCCTTTGCTTAGCCCCTAGTGCCTCGCAACAAACGAAATTTTCCTTGTCAACCTCGATCCAAGACCGTCCTCCCCATATTGGGGCTGACAATAATCGAATGGCGTCCGTCCTCTATCGTGTTAGGGCAGCATTGAAGGCTCTTTGGATCAAGCAATCTAGTTCAAAGTGAACAGAGGCCCTCATTTCATTTCCCATATAGTCATAAACAACCCCTTGAGCCATTTATCTTTTTTGAGAAAACCCTAACCTAGGGATCACTGCCTACATTGGGTTAGATTGAACTGCTAAAGAGAAGGTCTAAGAAAAAAGGTTGTAGAATTATCATTTCATAAAGGGAAAGAAAAGGGATAAGAAGGAAAAAGCGAAGGAAAAGAGTTGTCAAGGGGCAAGAGGCTGAAAAAAAAAAATATTATCTAAGAAAAGGCCTGAAGAAAACCATGATTCAGCCATCTTGAAAAGCATAATAAGAGGGCCGAAAGAGAAGAGAGTCATGCTTATCTCAAAAAGCATACTAAAAGGTTGAAAGAAAAGATGCATTTTCACCCTGAGAAGTATATAGTAAGAGCAAGGAGGAAATTTAAAGGTGAACCTAAGTTATAAGGAAGCTCCGTAGAAACAATAGGTTCGAGCTTTACCATTTCTTGCAAAACCTCGAAACCATGGCCTACATTACAACCCTACTGAAGTCCACTCCGATTGAAAACGGATTGCTTGATCTAAATGAGCTAGACATGCTGCCGAAGCTAAAGAAGGATGCTAACCCTTCTAGGAAAAATAGTCAAGGATGGTATGGATCTAAACCCTACTGAAAGTAACGTCGAATTTGAGCTTATATATCCCGTTGTTTCGAAAACCCCATAACCTAGCCTACATTACGGTCCTAAAGCAAAGTCTCCTCAGATTGAAAGACTGGCCACTTATCGATTTGCTAAAGGTCAGGTAAGCTGTTTCGAAGCCCCGAAAGTTGAGAGTTTCAAACCCCAATAATCATATACACTAACCCTGAGATAGAGAATTGGAGGTGGTCAAAAGGTTAAGAAGGGTGCAAAGTGCTATCATCCAGTCAAGGCAATGTTGAGCCAAAGGAGAGGCCAGGATCCCCCGAAAGGAAGGAGTTACCATTCCAAAGACAACGAGTTTGACAGCACCCCCTATGTCATTCCATTAGCTAATATATGCATACATCTTTTAAATAATAATAATAATAAATAAAATAAAATAAATAATAATAATAATAATAATAATAATAAAATAATAAAAAAATTTTGACCTGAGCTTCGCATACATAGGACATAATTCCTAGTAGAAACAAAAGTCACCAATATAGTTTAATATCAACTCATGAAATAAATATGCAACATCATCATCCATGCACATGCATCTGATTATATACTTAGCTGTGTAAATCATAAATATCTTTGCCTGTTCATGCATTAAACTATCTAAATAATAAAATACCCATTTCTGCATAAAATTTCCAAAAATAAATCTGTCTAACATAAATACATCTTAGGGATAGGGGTAAAAGAAGATCAGGGTCTCGGCAAGGGGCATCCGTCAAAGATCGAAATCAATGTCCTCTGGATCGAAATCTTCGAAGCCTGAATTAGAGGAGGTGAATAGCTACTAGAAGCACCAGTGTCCTACAAAGAAGATAGAACTAGAATCAGTAGGGCAAATGAATAACTAACCAATAGCAGAGCAAAAAGAGGAAGGAGGGAAAAGATGACATACCCCGCCACCTTCCATCTGGGCTAACCGGGCCGTCAAGGAAGCTACCTCTGCCTGGTACTGATTTCGCTATGTCTGGTATCGATCCCTCTGATTCCTCACAGCAGTAAACTTAGCTTGGTGCACGTATCCCCCAGCACGGCACCACAAATCGACCACCTCCTGGCCCACAACATATCCGCCGACTACTACCTCAAACCGAGTGAAGGCACTGACAGAATGAGCTCCAAAGTATGCGGCATAGTCTATCTCTGGAGGAAGTAAGAACCTGGCACCAGGCTGGCGCTCCTAATAGGGAATAGGAACTCCCTCCACCAAAGCTCCAAACATATACTCCGGCAAATCTCTTGCTGATTAGAACTCCTTATGAAACTGCCGCCAGTGTCGATCTCCTAGATAGGACTCCCAAGAATCGTTACTGAGAAAGGAAGCCCTTGACAGGGACAACAAGACCAAGTACCGCACTGTCTCATAATGAATTGATCCAATAAAGGGCTGCCAAGTCACGTCCCTCGCCTCAATGAGCTCTAGGTTCGCCCGTAGCATCACGAAGTTAGTGATCTTTGATCGTTGGGCTACCCGGTCACGAGCCCACCTCAAAGCACGAGGGTAAAGGTCATCCTCGATAACTGCAGGGTGACGAATAGGCAGGTACTCGTAGCTCCACCAGAAAAGAAAAGGCTAGAAATCAGTTATGCTGCCCCAACAGGAGGAAGTTTGAACTCACATCGATCGAAGGAAGTAGCCAAAAGAAAAGGACCCCTAATCCAACTCAGACAAAACCCCAAGATCAGCCACTATACTTACCAACCGAAAAGGCACGAGCGATTTGTTATTGTTGCAGAAACAGCTGAAGATGATGTACAGAACAAGTCACCGCCTCGTGATGTCTCGCTGGACAGGTGGTGGCTCAACAATAAAAGTACTGTCATCCCGACTGAGCCAGCAAACTGGGAAAGTAGAGCGCTCTAGAGGGGGCAAGTCAAGCAAAACACACGCGTCAGCCTTGCTGACTGGCTGTAGGGTGATCCACCAACCGACGAAGGAAAGTTCCGTGATAATAGCCCAATCTAAGGGGGTGGGACCCAGTTCAAAGCCAACAAAATGGAAGGTCCCAGTCTCTCCAAACCATCTCTCGATAAGCATCAGTACCAGATGTTGGTTCAGGCAGTTAGCTTGTAATCCCATGAAAGACCCCGATCCCAATCTCAGCAAAGAAAGCACGGTAAAATGGAGCTACGCGTTGCTTGGTCACAAAGACCTGATGAACGACCCCTCTGAAAGTTGTGTGTACCCGCGGAGGGGGCAAATGCTATCTAGAATACACACTGGGATGATAGGCAAGATCCCCCAGCTGTGGAATGTCTGGTACTTCCAAGTCACCTAGCTCAGCGTCTGTCTGTCTGTGTTGGATGGAGGCTCTCCCGTAAGTAGTCATCTGATCACCAGGACCCGGTACCTCCTTCTCTGCACCAATCTTCTCCTCAAAGGCTTGCTTAACTGAAGGAAAGGGGTCGACTGGTGGCCTACTCCCTCGTCCACTCTGACTAGACGATATTTGTCTAGTAAATCACCGGCTTCCCCTGGATCGAGTGAAACCACTAGTAGAATCTGTTTGGGCCGCCTTCCTGGAGCGGCGCCTCCTCTCGGAACCATCATCACCCGCATGTGCCATCCTGAAAAGGTAAGCCAAGGTGAGAGGTGTTAATATACGGTATATGCAGATAAGAAAATAAAAGTAGAAGGAAAATAATAATAAAATAAATAAATAAATAATAAAAACAAACAAAAAATAAACAAATAATAAAAGGATTTCAAGTGATAAGTCAAAATGAATTTCTTAAACATTTTGATTTTAAAATTCCAAGTTAAAATAAATTTTCTACACATTTTGATTTAAAAGGTCAAGTTTCGAGTTAAAATGAATTCCTACACTTTTTGATTTTAAAATTCCAAGTCAAAATGAATTTTTTACACATTTTGATTTAAAAGGTCAAGTTTCGAATTAAAATGAATTTTCTACACATTTTGATTTGTCAACTTCGAGTCAAAATAAGTTTTCTAAAATTTTTAGGGCTTTTGTCTTTTTCCTTCAAAAAGATTTTATTCCAAAGCTTTTTCAACTCTTTTCTAAATTTCGAAAAATTTTGACAGAGTTTCGCTTAAAAAATGGCCTCTACCACATGAGTACAAAACACAAACCATGCACTCTACAAACATCATAACCATATAGCACGAACACATGCACACACTTTTCAAATTTTCAAACTTTTTGAAAAGACCTGTTTTATTTTTCAATAAATCAATGGTTTTGAAAGTTATCCTAAAATTTCTCAAAATCATTCCAAATGTTTTCTAAAATATTCCTACATTTTTCTAAATTTTAAACTCCATTAATGTCATCACTTTCTCAATTTTCTCAATTTTTTCTATTTCTCTAAATCTTTTTCTATTTTTCAAAAAATCAAAAATTCAAAAAGTTTTAAAAAAATTACGAAATTTCACACGGTTGTTAAACACATGTTTCTAAGGCACATAGTATAAAAATCTAGCCTAAAAACTCGATGCCCAAAGGTATAGGGATAAACCCCCAATTCCTACACAAGCCCCATTCACATAATCCTGTAAAATCATTCAAATTCAATCAAACAAGCACCAAAATGCAAAAATAACATCACCACAGTGTTCAAAACATATCAAAACATCAATTTCCACTATTCACATGGTTTAAACGAAAATTTACACATAAAAATTCACATAAACTCAAAAACTCACTTCTTGGAGTTCTCTGGCAAAATCTTCTCTTTTGTTGACTTTTTTGGTGACGGCGTCTACGTCCGGCAATCCCCCGTGGTCCCTAAGAGGCACTCATTCAATGTTCAAGTAAAACCGAGAGGCATTGCGAGGAAACCGACTTGGACAAATGGGGCTTGTGTAGGAATTGGGGGTTTATCCCTATACCTTTGGGCATTGAGTTTTTAGGCTAGATTTTTATACTATGTGCCTTAGAAACATGTGTTTAATAACCGTGTGAAGTTTTGTGATTTTTTTAAAACTTTTTGAATTTTTTATTTTTTAAAAAATAGAAAAAGATTTAGAGAAATAGAAAAAATTGAGAAAATTGAGAAAGTGATGAAATTAATGGAGTTTAAAATTTATCCCCCTCCTCCGGATCTAGGTTTCGGAGATTTCAATCCCGAGGATATTGACTTTGATCTTTGACAGATGCCCCTAGAGGAGACCCTGATCCCCTTTTGCTCCTATCCTGGAGATGTATTTATGTTAGACATTTTTCTTTTTGTAGATTTTGCACAAAGGTAGACATTTATGATTTAGATAGTTAAGTGTATAGATAGGCAGAGATATTTATAATTTTTACAGCTAAGTATAGGATCAAATGCATGTGATATATGATGATGTTGCATATTTATTTCATGAGTTGATATTAAACTGTATTGGTGACTTTTGTTTCTATAGGGAGTTATATCCTATGTATGCAAAGCTTATGCTGATTTATTATTATTATTATTATTATCTTTTTTTATGAAGATGCATGCACATATTAGAAATATTCTAGTTAAAGGGATGACAAGGGATGCTGTCAAACTCAGTATCTTTGGAATGGTAACTCCTTCTATTTCGGGGGCTTGGCCTCTCCTTTGGCTCAACCTTACCTTGACTAGACGATTGCACTTCGTACTTTTCTCAACCTTTTGACCACCTCCGATTCTCTATATCGAGGTTAGTGTGTAAGATTACTAGGGCTGAAACTCTTAACTCTCAGGGTTTCGGCAACAGCTTACCTAACCTTCAGTAGAGCAATAAGTGGCCAATCTTTCAATTTGAGGAGACTTTGCTTTAGGACCGTAATGTAGGCTAAGTTATGGGATTTTTGAAACAACAGGATATGTAGGCTCAAATTCGATGTCACTTTCAGTGGAGTTTAGATCCATACCATCTTTGACTATTTTTCACATTAGGGTTAGCATCTTTCTTTAGCTTTGGTGGCGTGTCTAGCTCATTTAGATCAAGCAATTCGTTTTCAATCAGAGTGGACTTTAATAGGGTTGCAATGTAGGCCATGGTTTTGGGTTTTTGCAAAAAAAGGGTAAAGGCTCGAACCTATTGTTTCTAGTGGGTTTCTTTGTAACTTAGGATCATCTTTAAATTTCCTCCTTGCTATTACTATATACTTCTCAGGGTGAGAATGACTTTTTTCTTTAAACCTTTCTGTATGCTTTTTGAGATAAATATGACTATTTTATCTTTCGACTCTCTTATTATGCCTTTCAAGATGGCTCAATCACGGTTTTTTTCACGCCTTTCCTTAGATGATAATTTTTTTTTTTTTGTGGCCTCTTCCCATTAGCAACTCTTTTCTTTCGCTTTTCTTTTTCATTTTCATCTCTTTTCTTTCCTTTTATGAAACAAACAATTCTACAACCCTTTTTTTCCCCTTAAACCTTTTCCTTAGCAATTCAATCTAACCCAATGTGGGCGGTGATCCTTAGGTTGGGATTTTCTTGAAAGAGATAAATGGCTCAATGAGTTTGGCAAGAGGTTACTTCTGACTGCATAGGAAATGAAATGAGGGCCTCTCTTCACTTTGAACTAGATTGCTTAATTCATAGAGCCTTCAACACTGCCCTAGCACGATAGAGGATGGATACTATTTGGAGTGCTGTCGTAGGCACCCAAAAATAAAATCGATACCCCAAAAACAAATATGTAGTAGTGTGAGTAAGGATCGTTCCCACGAAGAGGGTTTAGCCTAGTTTTATGCTATGTGAACTTTGATAGGGGGTTTTGGATATAATGAAAACTATTTTAATAATAACTAAGAAACAACTCAGATTAAAGTATTGAAATCAATCAAAAGAACAAACCTTGGTCTATGTCAACATCCACCATCGAAATTTTATAACTGATCATCGATGCAAGCATATCAATTCACACATTGAATATTCACCATCGGAATTATTTTCCTTTCTCTTCTTAGTCGTAGTTAATTAGAAAACAAGCGATCTCGTTAACCCTAACTATTAAACAACCCAGGATAAGCGCTCAAAGTTTAATCTAGTAGCAACCTTAAGAATTAGAGAGATCGATGAAACTAAATAACACAAACACAAGTGGTTGTATTTAATTTAGTCGAACGTCCTTCCTAAGATATAATAATTCCTAACGCATCAAATCATTAAATCTTAGTTGCTTCACAAATTAGAGGAATCAAATAATTATGGATTTGATATCTAATCCAACAGCAGATTGCAACGAATAATAAACTAGTACGCCTCCTAGCGATTAAACAAGACAATCATGAAAATAGGCACAGAAGAACATATGATACTTAAAACATAAATCGAATAATGAAAACAAATTAGATCTCACAGTTTACTATTAATTTCGAGGCTTCTGTTTCCTTTGACCAAGGTTCAAAGTTTAGCCACGCAGGGCCATGAAAACAACTCAAAGAAGAAGCTAGAATAATACGAAAAACGCCAACCTTTAAAATTCTGCTTTTATAGGCTTCTAAAATTCTGCAGCTGTGCACAACTGTTCGAACGCCCTTACTACCATTTGAACGGTGCGTCAAACACATTTAGAACGGTAAAATTGCTCCCTGTATATTTCGAACGCTCTTCGAACCTGAACTTTATGTGAATCCATTTGACGTACTGTTCAAACGCATATGCTACCGTTCGAACGCTCTTCGAACGCTGCTTCCAATTTAGCCCGAATTCGTCCCTTTTAAGCTAGGATCCTCTTCCTTGGCGTTCCATAGAACCCTAAATCAAAATATAAAAATAGTGAGTATATTTAGGCACCAACTAACTATAAAAGATTAAACATTAAGGGAGAAAAATATGACATTTGCATTCTCATCACTATTCCTAGAGTTTTCGATTATTGTCTGCCCTAGTGTGGGGGGAACGGTCTTGGATCGGGGTTGACAAGGAATATTTCGCTTGTTGCGAGGCACTAGGGGTTAAGCAAAGAGAATATGAACACTTTTTTTCCTTTTATATGGGAAAATGAATGACGGCTCCTTTTCATCTTGGTAGTCTGGCCACACATTACTTAGCTTCTATGTCTTGCCAGTGTTGCCTTTGGGTAGTTTCCTCACTCATCCTTATACTCTTTTTTTTTTTGAAAAGCTAATCATTTGGCGAGCGGTTTACTCATGCTATCATCCTTTCAAGTCAGATCATTCCATAAAATAAACCATGCCCCTTGTGTAGAAGTAGTTACCATTTGCGAGAGAAAATAAGATAACAGCAATGTAAGGTAATAGCATAAATTGATATTTCGGTACTTAATGAAAACATAGGGTTCTTTTAAAATGAAAGTGCAAACATTTAATTTAAAAGCAGAAAGTAAAAGGGATAGAAAGAAAGTGAGTGGGGACACCCCTTTCTTGTGCACTTTTTAAAAAGGAACCATTTCAGTATGGCCTTGGGACAATGCCCACATCTTCGATACTCCATTCGTGATATGGGTCCTTGCCAAGGCAAGACGGGCAAAGGCTTCTTCTAGATGACTTCCTCGTTGTCAACCTCAATGACTTCCTTGTTGTTCTTTGTGGCAGGTTCTTCTGTAAACAAGATGGCTAGGTCGCCTCCTTCCAACGCGAATGGCTCTGTTGGTGCCTTTGGCTCTTCTAACTCCCAACCTATGTCTTTATCGGTCACAGGCTAAGGGTTCTCTAATAAGTGAAGTTCCACTGTGGTGTACTTTGGGTGTAAAAATTCAGTAACCCATTTGTCAACAGCCCCGTTTTCAGCAAGAGCCTTCTCCAAAAGCATTGGCTCCTCCACTGGCCAATCAGAAGAATCTAGCACCTCATTAGGGTTATAGAGATAGATCGGGCATAATGGGAGATCCTCTTCCCAATTGTCCTCGTAATCCTAGTCATGGGTTCATCGAACTCTCTCTCGGCTTCCATTTCTACTAGTATCATATTTACGGTATGGTCCGGTAGAGGGTTAGTAGTCACAATGGGGGTTGGAGTAGGATTCACTGATTGAAGATCAATAGTTTTGTTGTTGATTAAGTCTTGGATCTTATGCTTGAGAGAGAAGTAGCTTTCGGTATCATGCCCTTGGCCACCCGAATGGTATTCACAAATGAGGGCGGCATTGAAGGTTGGGGGTAGAGGGCTTGGCAATGGGCGAGCAGGTATGGGCTTCAGGATATTGTTCTTTAGAAAGTTGTGGTAGGCCTCAGTTTGGGTGCAGGCTAAGGTGTCAAAGGTACGGATGCGTCGGGTAGGTCTATTAAAGTTAGGTCATGCCCCAACAGGGCATAGTTAGGGGTTGGAACGGGTATGGTTAAAATGGGTAAGGGCAGGATAAGGTGTGATTGTAGTGGTGGATGGTATTGAGGTGGTTAGCCAGGCAGGATGACAGACACCTCACTTTCCTTCTTGATTATTCCCCTTATAGTAGCCACCTTCTTGGCTATGTTGGCAGAACTTTCTCCAGTCTTCGCATAGGGGTTTGTAATCCTCCTTATCTTGAGACTATTTTCTATCATCTCCCCTTGCATGATGAGCTCAGAGAAGCTTTTCCCTACGCTTGTGTAGAGCTTCTCGTAGCATATACCTTGGAAGGTATGTAACAACAATTGCACGTACTCTTTCTCTTCCAGTGAGGGATTAACTTGTGCAGCAGCTTCTCTCCATCTCAAGGCATAGTTCTTGAAACTTTCTTTTTCACCCTTACACATAGTCATTAGAGACCATCGGTCGGAGGTGAGGTCGATATTGTGGTGGTACTAAGCTTTGAACGCATTGACCAGCTTGATCCAAGTCATGATCTTCCTTAGGTCTAGATGGGCGAACCATTACAAGGCAGACCTAGTGAGACTGTGTTGGAACAACTGCATGAGGAGTTTCGGATCATTCCTATGACCACTTAATGCTCCGACGTATAGGCGAAGATGAGCGATAGGGTTACCAGTGCCGTCAAACTTCTGGAAGTCAGGCATCTTGAACTTAGCAGGTTTTAGATGGTTAGGAAAGAAACATAACTCATTATAGGAAGTAAACCCGTAAGTGTCATGGCCATGGAGACTTCGCAGCGAATCTTCTAGGCCTTGGATTTTCAAACTAAGAGGGTCTAGGGGAGTCCTCTTTACTGTAGGTGAAAGCAACGTTGTTTCTTCCTCTTCAGTGTTGATCCCTTTGGCATCTTTCTTGTTCTTCGTAGCATTGTCAGATTGAAGCACGATTCTCGGGTTAGCGGGTTTAGGGTCCTTGGATAAAGTCATGGATGATGACGGGATTGCGGTAGTATCCTTTATGGCCAAGGTTTGGACAAGTTTAAACATTTCATCAATCTTGGTCCTCATTTCGTTGACCTTTTCTCGAGAGACTTGGGATGACTCTTCAAGATTGGTAGCCATAAGTGATGCTCTTTGCCAGATGATAATGGGGTCCCTAAGTGGATGTTGACCCTTCTTGGGAGCAATGTTGACTCAGTGTAGGGTGATCTCTGTAAATGAAAAGAAAGAAGCAGAAAAACAAGAACACAAACTGCAAGTTAGTTTTTGGGTTTTTAGACAGTTCTATGCAATCTATGTCCTAAGGTGTCCCTATTTAAGAGGGATACTAGATATAATAGTTTTGGCTCGTTTTAGGAGATAAGGGTTTTGCCCCTGTATGCAGATACCTTACCGTTTGAGTGGGAACATGCGTTTATTCAAAAATGAGGAAATATATTGGACTTTCGGAGTCTAAATACAATAGAAGCAAAATACATTTTAATAGGGGGAAAGGGAATAATTCCCCTGGGACTTCCGCCTATCTAGTCTTACATATGAAATCCTAAACTACTCTTGAGTCTTCGGATTCGCTTTCTTTGGATTCGATGTCAAGGAGGTCGCTGAGAGACCTTGTTCGTTAATTGCCCCTTGTCTCCTTGGCAATCATATCTCCGTGAGCATAGAAGGATTAGGGCCCATCTTATGGAATAACTTGAAATGCATGCAATGATTTCTTAGGGTTACGTGGGAACCCTTAGGGTTTGAGTAGGTTTAATGCATGGGAGAGTGACCTCGGTGCCACTCTCTTTAGGTTGATTATATGCATGAGAATGCATCGACTTGAGTTACTCTAGGACTCTTGTCTTGGGATGCCATGTTATATGCATGAATATGGATGTAAAGAGTGTAAGGAGAGAGAATGCAATGGTAAAGTAAACGTGCATGTACGAGCAGTTAGACAAGCATTATGACAGTAAGAATACAATCATTATAACAACAAGAATAAACAGATATAGAGGAAAGTAAAAGCAGTCGCCCTTTCCTCCATGGTTTTGGAAAGCGGTGTGCGTGTCTTAAATCCAACAGAGGTTCGGCTGTGCATGGTGTCTATATCAGCATGAGGTTGGGGTCTACTAATGCATCCTAACAAGGCTCGGTTCTTGGATTTTCAAACCTAGGCCCACTCCCTGAAGTGGTGTCATGATCAGATGGTGATCCGAGCGGGGGAACCATCAAGAGGTTGTAAACAAAGAAACTGACACAGCATCTTGCCCACAACCAATATACTATTCCCTCTTCTAACTAGAAGGGATAGATCAGTGTAAAGAATGCAAGTATACATAATGCAAGTACACATGCAGTGTGTGTGTGATTTTTGAAAGCAGAGGAAAGAGCCCAACAACTCCCATCCATCCTGTTCATCACATTCTTTCATGTATAGCAGTTAGTATGACATAAAACAATAATGCAAACAAAAGCCCACCTACAAAACAAAGATGCAAGAGTTGGTATGTGGATGGCAAACATAATGCAAGATAATATGAATAGAGTTAAATGCATGTTTTTAAAAACTACATTGAAAATTTGAATTGGTTAAAATTGGACAAGTTAATTGAAGACTCTACATGGGTGAAGGGTGAAAAGACATGACAATGGCCTAACCCTCTAAGTGTCCCCAGCGGAGTTGCTAGCTGTCGCGCCCAGATTTTTGGCACTCGAGGAATACACACACAAGCGAAAAAAATACTGTTCTCTCTTGTTAGAACTCATCCTCTTAGAAGAATGAGTGAGACTAGGTTTGAATTGAAGATTAATTTGAATAAAGGGCTTTTGGAAAACAATTCGGAGTCGCCACCTAACTTGATTAAGGTGAGTTAGGTCACCTAAAACTAAGCACAATCCAAACACCACACTTAGGGTTTTTGAAAACGATTTTGAAAATACTTCCTCAAGATAGGGTTTTTAAGAAAATAGGTTGTTTGATAACCTTTAGAAAATATTTAAGCCCTTTTTTAAAAATAACTCCATTTGATTTTTGAAAACAGTGATATAGGTTCGGAGGTTAGTTACATGTAGGGAAGACGCACTAAGCCATCACTTTATCTCGCCCTTGCGGTACCTACATGTCTATTCACCCTAGATTCACCCATTAGAGTCTTCGATTAATACATGTCCAAAATTATCCACTTTAGAAAAGAATTTTTAAAAGAATGATGCATGATATGTAAGTGCCAAAAAAAAAAAAAAAAAAGAGTTTAACTTGAAGAATTAGAAATAGATTAAAAAATAGATTTTAGAATTAGAAACTTGAAATATATTATAGAATTGGAAACTTAAAAAGAGTTATGGAATTGGAGATTTGAAAGAAGTTATGACCGCACTCATGAGGGTTGCCTACGTATCATTTTAGGAGATTTTGACCCTTGGAAGAAATTGAGTGAGTCTTAGTTCGAACAAGAGTTTGATTGAAAATAGAAGATTTTGATTGGAAAAAGAAATTGAGTTGGAATTCGAATTAGAAGATTAGGAAATCAAGATTGAACTTAGACCTAGAATTGAACTTAAAAGAGGATTTGACCCTTGGAAGAGAACTTGGACTAGATTTGGAAAGATAGAGTTTTAGGAAACCTAGACTTAGAAAAGATGGGATTTAGGAAAGACTTGAGGTTTAAGAAAGATTTGATTCGAACGTTGGACTTGGAAGATTAGGAAAGTTGGATTTAGGAAAGGTTCGCATTAGAAAAGTTTCATTTTAGGAAAGTTTTGAAATATGAAACGTTTAATTTTAGAAAGTTTTGACTTTAGAAAGTTTTGAATTAAGAAAGATTTGAAATTTAGAAAGTTTAAAATTTTAGAAAGATTCGAAGTTAAGTTTTAGAAATACTTGAAATTAAGAAAAGTTTGAGTTTAAGAAAGATTTAAAGATCTAGATTTAGGAAGTTGAAATTTGGAAAGGTACGGAATTAAGAAATGTTGGAATTAAGAAAGATTAAGAAGCTTAAAGTTGAGGAAAGATTTGAAAGTTTAAGTTTTGGAAACTTAAAGTTTAGGAAAGTATGAGATTAGGAAGGAGTGGATTAGGAAAGGTTTAGATTAAGAAGGATTGAAATTTCTATTTTCTAAAACAAAAGATTGGATTTTGTTTCTAAAAGAGGTGTTTTGATTTTGTTTCCAAAAATGACGGATTGGATCTAGTTTCCTAAATGGGGAGATTGGATTTGGTTTCCTAAAGGGAAGATTGGATTGGACATGGAATTGGAAAGATGAAGTTTTGAAAATCCAAGATCTTGGGATAAAAAAAATAGGTTTTGGAAATATATGGTTTTGATGTAGAAAACGAGATTTGGAAACCTAGGTTTTGAGGCAAAAATGAAAATCGTGTTTTAGGAAATAAAAATTAGGGTTTCCTAATCATGGCTATAGGGTTTAACTTAGACTCTAAGAAAAAAGATTTTGGAAAAGAAAGTTTTTGGAAAGGGATTTTGGAAAGAGTTTTTGGGAAGGAGATTTAGAGAGCATTTTTAGAAAGTGAATTTTAAAGAGAGCATTTTGAAAAAGAGTTTAAAAAGAAATTTTAGAAAATAGATTTTTAAAGAGAGTTTTTAAAAAATAATTTTGGAAAGGAGATTTGAAGAGAGTTTTTAGAAAGTACGTTAGAAAAGAGATTTTGAAGAAGATTTTAAAAAGAGGTTTTGAAAAGTGAGTTTGAAAAGCAATTTGGAAAGGGATAAAATATGGACTTTTGGACGCCTCTAAAAATATCACACTTTCCTAAAACGATTCTAACCATAAGAAGATTAGAACCATTCTAGGATTGTAGTTTGAAAACAACAATGATTTGAAAATATGGACTATATTGGTCACTTTAAATGTAACACTTTTCTAAAGCAACCCTAATTATGAAAAGGCTAGAACCACCTTAGGGTTGTGATTTTGAAATTATGTTTTGAAGAAGAAAACTTTATTGCAAGTTTTGAAAATGGTTTTGATGCAAGTTTTGAAAAAAACTTTGAAAACAATTTTTGAAGAGATACATGATCATGATATGCATAATGCAAGTTGGGGTCATGAACATACAAGGTTAAAGGCTTCACCACATAATCAAGGGGGCCGAACCCACATGGTCTCCGGTTAGACTAAGAGAAATCTCTCGACACGGTGACTTTCAATAGCCTAATCCTACACATGGACCGGGAAGTCCCTTGTTTCAAACATGCAAGAAAGGGGCGCCAGAAGGGGGGGGGGGGAAGAAGTTGGGGGATTAAAATAGAAAAAAACCCAAGTGGGTTCGGAGAGAAAAGAGAGAGGGGAAAATTGCATAAATGTAAATAGGAAGCCTACCTTGTGTCTTCTTTTATTTGCTTGGTTTTATTCACTTCGTTCTTCTTGCTTTGCTTCGGTCTTCGCTTTGATCTTCAAGAGATTGCTTGGATCTTTGAAAACTTCAAAGTTGTAGCACTTCAAGTCTTCAATGGAGGCTTTGGAGGCTAGTGTAGGAGTGTATAGGGGTGTATGTGAGTGTAGGGGAGCTAGGGTTTGTGTATGGAGGCTAAGATTTTGGAAAACCTAAAGAAGACTAGGGTTTAGGGAGACTATGAGCTCTGTGTATCGAAAAGAAGAGTTTTTAGACTGATTTTGCAGACCCTTTTCATGTTGGAGGAGGTTCTGTATTTATGGAGAGAGGATTGACCTGGCACCTATTGTAGTGGCGCCAAGCAAAAATTCCTTCTAGCGCTACCAGGAGTGGTGCCCGGCCAGAATTTGGCTTAGCACCACTGCTAGTGGAGCTAGCTACTTAGGAAAGTTTTAAGGTCGGCAAGCAATGTATCTTCAGAAGATTTGGGCGCCGCTACTAGTGACTAACATGCAATTTTTAGCCTAACTTTACTGGTAGTGACTCTAGAAGGTCCGAGAATGATTTGAAATGCCAGGAATGGCCTAGAAGGCCGAAAAGGGACAAGAACCCTTAGAACAGTGTCTTAGGGGTAGTAGACTTGAAAAATGATGTCAAGATGTGACAGAGGGGTTGACTGGGCCATTAGGGGCAAAACGGTCAATCGGGGCAGAAAACTACTGGGATGGACTCGGAATATCCCAAAAGAAGACTCGAGACTTGGGAATATTAGTTAGAATGTTCCAGGAGGTTACCAGTTTGATACCCAGAGCCGGTGTGGTCAGAAAAGGACGACCGGCCTATCAGGAGCAAAATGGTCATTTTGCACTAGGTTTGCCGAAACTGACTCCAAATGACCTGAAAAGATAATGGAAGGTCAGGATTACTATAAGAAGCATTCTTGAGAGATTGCCAGTTTGATACCCAGAGCCGGTGTGGTTCCCAGGGCACTTGGATGCCAAGGGGCAAAATAGTTATGTTGACCGGAATGTATTGGAATTGGCTCGAAACTGACTGGAAGGCACCTAATCATGCCGGATTGTCTTTAAGACAATCTTGGAAGGGTGGAATTACTGTTCTGAGGACTTAGTTACTTTTTCAAGAAATGTGCCGAAAATGGTCCTAGGGACAGTTTGATCATTTTTTACCGGAGTGGGCTAGCAGGCACTGATATTGACCTGGGTTTTGAGTGTTTTCGTCACTCTGACGACGGTCCTGTGATATAGGGTTTGTCAGCAATTTCCTATATCGACCTGTTTGCGAGTGTTTTCGCCACTCTGACGGTTGCGATGCTTACGAGTATTTTCGTTATTCTAACGGGTCGCAATCATTCTAAAGATTGCCTAATCTCGGGAAGCTGCTAGGTGGACTTAGCGCCTGAGGAATTAACTTTTTTGAAAGGCGCGTCGAAACAAACATTTCTTCATTGGCGGGCTAGCAGGTGGCAAAGGTGGACCATTCTACCACCTACGGGACTTGAGGTCTCATCTCGGTTGATGGGTTTAAAGGGACTTACCGTTCCGAAGAGTTCTCTCGGAAACGTGCCGAACAAGATGGACTTACCACCTTGAGGAATCAACTATCTCGAAAAGTGTATTGGAGTGGATTTGGAATTGAAATTGGAATTGGAATTGGAATTGGATTGAAAAGGGGACTTACCGTCTTTGAGTAGATGTGTTCACTGGAATTGGACCGAACAATGCCATCAAGGGTATTTTTTTCATTTTGCTTCTATTTGGGCCCAATGGGACCATGAAGCAATTGATTGATGGGATTAGACTTGGAAAGATGATTTAAACCAGAATATGTCTATATTGACTTGAACTCAAGTCTAGACGAACTGTAAACTGCCGAGCGGGCAAAATGGGGTGCTTACAAATGCCTATACTGAAGTGAATATGAGTGATATTAGTTTATACTTGTGATTTGCAATAAGTCTTTCTTTACTGTTTTCGATATACTATGTTTTTACCTAATTATAGCACATGTTGAAAAATTGCTAAATAGCTCGAGTACTTGAATAAACTAGTGCAATAAGTGATTTCTATTACTTGAATTCTAAATAGTGCATCTAAAGACAGTGGAGATTATTGCTCGGTTAGGATTAAGCCTTACATTGCTAGAGAGTTTTACATTAAATCCTTTATATCCTTTATGCATAAATCCTTTCAATAGCTCTATTAACTATTGCTTTAAATTCAATTGTTTAAACAAAAGGAATGTCAATGCATGAAAATCTTAGGAAAACTTGATACTGTGCACTTCTAGGACTGACCTTAGGCCATCATTGTAATCTTGAGCCACAGAGTTCTTTTTATGTATGCCCTTTTTTGTAACCCTTGTAGAGCCATTAGTTTTATTTGTAAGTACCGACCTTGTTACGTTTAAGGTTATGATCATTTGAAGAGTATGACCTTCACAAAAGAGAAAATAAAAATCTTTCGTGAGGGATGGCGAAAAGGTAGGCAAAGACTTCAACAAAGAGGTTATCTTGTGCTAAAAAAAAAAAAAAGAATTTGAATAGTCAAGGAGTGTTGACATGAAAAGAAAAAGTAAGAAAAGAGAGTGGGAACCAAAACGTATATTTAGAAGCCATCAATATTATAGATTTTATTATCTAGATAGTTTCATTAACTTAATCTCTATCTTAGCACTTTATGACCCAAATAAGCTCTAAATGACTAGAGTGTGAACAATTTCAGGTTGGAAATGTAGAGTTTATGCTGATATTTTGAATGTTTGATACAATTGAATACCTTTCATAGAGCTATGCCAATTCACTCCATATATCTATTGCGTTTTTCGACTTATAAGTTATGCTCGTTTAATCATCGCAACTAGTCTTTGTAAGCATAACTTAAGAGAGAAACCCTGTGTCTTCTATTTTTGTGAGTGAATTCCCAGTAAGGTGTAAAAATCAAAGCTGCATGATACACTTATTTGGATGACACTTAATTGAATTTGAGTTGTACTTGTATATAAAATTAACGAGTTATGACGTAATTCTAATAAATGTGCATTGTTATGTTTAGATACAAGTATACTTGGAAAAGGTGAGATTGGTAAATTGCAGGTGGCATGTTAATTGCTTATGATTACTCATTCATTGCTTAGTTTGCCAGAATTGAGGGTCTCTTGAATTGATTTGTTAGAGGCTAGCAAAGGTTAAGTTTTGGGGGGGGGGGGGGGTGATTGCGCCTTAGAATTGCATATAATAACCCATCTTTTTTCCTATGTTGATGCTAATTTAGAGACATAACTGGTATGACTAACTCTAAATTGTGCTACTAAGGTCTAATTATATTTTGTAGGTTTCTGGGATGAGTTGGAAGAAAAAAGAAGCAAAACAGCACAATAAGGGAGAAGAATTTGGAAGCTGGAAGTTCTTTACCCGTTCGGACGCTCTGGCTAACGGATTGGGACACCCTATTCAGACGGCCTTGCAGACGACCTCCCTATTCGGACGCTGTTGTGGACGATTGGACCAAACTGATCCAAATGTCTATTTAGACACCCTTTAGTTAGGAGTTAGAATAGATTTAGAATTCTTGTTAAAGGATTGAAGAACATTTATTTACTACACTTTGAAGGAGGAATCATCACAATTGCTTCTTTTTAGAATTTGAAAAAGATTTCTTTACTCTGTTTAATTACTTCTTGAATATTATTCTTTTGGTTTTATGAATAACATTGTGTTTAATTCATCTTTTGTAATCTTGAACATGCATTTTAGTAGCTAAACTTATTCTTGGCATGGGTTGAGAAGGTTTCAAGGTATGGGTAAATTGAAGATAGTCTACTTGTTTAAGACCTTGGAATATTGAACCAAAAATTCATCTCTAACCAAGATTATCCACAAAAACATTAATTTTGATTAAACCTAGGGAAAACACATAGACTGTGGTAGAGCAGGGATGCATTTGACCTAGGTCAATAGTAAAATTAGTAGATTTTAATTGATTACAAATTCCCTTGAGTAACTTTGAAACGATTAGCCCTGATTAAGATTCATTTCCATCCTATAGATAGGCCCTGAACTGGGACAGGAAAGAATTGGAACTCTGATAAGGCTGATTGGGATTATCTGTTAACACACTCTTCAAATAGATGATTCATAAGCTCTATTAATTATAATTTGCCTAAACCCTTAAACCGAATCAACCCTGCAAAGTCCTTTTCTCATATTTTTACAGTAACAATTAATTTAGCCTGGATAATTTAGGAATCCTCCATCACAATTGAATTTTATTTACTTTTAGAATTTTGCCAACTTAATGGCTCTAAAGGAATTACTTCTTGTTGATTGCAGGCTACGTCAGCGAACTCTCAACCTTTTCTCGAGGATCAACCTTGGTCTCACTAAGTCTGTACTGCATTGCCTCTGTCTCCTTGCGGAGCTTACCATCATGAGCAATCAACGTATATGTCATCATACTTGCAAACGACACCTTAACATACATTCAAAAAAGAACACAACAAAATATACACCAATGATATATATATAAATAAGAATTATTCTCACATAACATAATGGAAATCAAAAGTAAACCATAAGCCACTTACATCATTACAAACCTAGGTACAAAACAAACTCTCATACCTCAAGTTACATGAGGTAAAATACAAATATAACTTGAATCCCAAAGTGTTACACAAATATGACAAGAAACTAAAAACAAAGCAAGAAGAGCTTTCCCAAACCCCAAGACACGACATCCCAACACCGACATGAATTCCACCGTGACAAACCAAGATTATAGTGAGCCAAACCGTCATCTCCACGTTACCTATTAAAATATTCTGTGTGGGTGTGAACTAATTGTCAGCGTGCTCACAATAGACTCATAAAGAATGAAATAAGCATAATCACATAATTAGCTATCAATAGATAATCCACCAATCAGTGATATATAATTATCCATAAAATACAAACATCAACAATATATAATCATCCTCTCATCACCACAAACAATATAATATGCTTCATGAAATGCAATATCTTTTGTGATGAAATACGTGAAACACCTGAATGTGGGCATGATTTAGATAATGTTGGCCTAGTATATTGATGGTTCGTTATTAAGGAATGCCCATCGTGGTACCCCTAGGCTAGTTCACCATGACTAAGCCTTTGGTTAGCCCACCATGGCTAACTCTCTCTAGTGCAATGCAACACATACAATAGATGGTATTCAATGCCACATTATATATCTATAATCACCAATATCTCCACATAACTCTTCATATGTATAAACACTAATTTCACTTCATAGATGAACACCATTAACATCGCATATGAATTCTCTGCCACTACACATATAGAAAATAAGCAATCTATTTAATATGAATAAAACTATCTTATATTCCCACTTGTCACTGTACACACACCCGATGCAAATGGTATTTTATAAAACAAGAGGGTGATGTAGAAGTGAGAATTCAGTTACAGATGGTCTATCTTTGAGCAATTATTAACATAGGTAAATAATATCAAAATGACCAAAAATTTGATATATACACTCAGCCATACTTATAATAGATAAAATAAAAATTTCATAATATTTTGACTATTCTAACTTGGTCGAATGTTGCTGTCAAGGTAGGGGGTATAATAGATTTCAGCAGTAATAGTTCAACTTCTAAAATTCACCATAATTAAAAAATACAATATTTTTTTAGTGAAAACAAAGCTAAAATTACTATTATAACTCTAAATTTGAGTGTTCAAAGATTTATCTAGAAATAATATTTTTAGCTAAACTAATTCATTATAAAATAGCAAACATAACTTCTTCATGCAAAACATGATGACTTTGGGCTTCCACCATGGAAACCCCCAACCACCCCTCTCTTCCATCATCTTCCTCTACCTTCTCTCATGGAATCAAATATACTAGTATGTATTAAACTATAGAAATGCAATAGATCAAGCAAGAACTTGATGAATCTTACTCAATTGATGAATACAAGTTAGACACAAGTTTTCCCCTTGATATCCCTTTGAATTCTCTTCTTTCATCTTCTCTTTCTCTCTATCTCTCCTCTCTCTCTCTCTCTTTATCTCTATGATGGTAGCCAATAACTCTTTACTGCCTCTCCTCTTTTTCTTCTTCTCTTTCCTATGATGCTAGGCTACCCACACTCCAACTAGCCTTTCTTTTTCTTTGTCTCCCCACTAGTATTGTCCCCTTCTTATCTTCTCTCTCTTTCTCTCCACCGAAAACATCTCTTCTCTCTTGACTTCTCTTGTGACTAGCAAGCCAAAATAGATGCAAGAGTGTATCTCACACCCTTAAGTGTCCCGTGCACACACTCACTAATGACTCACCACTCAACTCACTATCTAACTCACCAACTGTCACATGCCACATACACATACACCCACATAATTTTATATACCAATTAACCATGCAATAAATATAATTTTTTACTTATGAAATTATGAGATTAGGGTCTCACAACTCTCCCCTCCTCAAAGAATTTTGTCCCAAAATTCTCTTACGTTATGGGAATAGTACAAAATTCTCTTACCTCATGGGAATAGATATGGATATTATTTTTTCATTATTTCCTCACTCTCTCATGTAGCTTCCTCTATCGTATGGCTCATCCAAAGAACTTTCACTAATGGTATCACCTTATTGAGAAGTATTTGATCCTTTCGGTTTAAAATCTGAACCTGCTCTTCAACATAACTTAAATCATCTACTGACTCTACCGGTTGCTGAACCAACACATGAGATGGATGTAGCACATATTTCCTCAGTACAGATATAGGAAAAATATTGTGTAGTTTGGACATCTCTAGAGGTAAATCTAACCTGTAAGTCACAGTACCAACTCTTTCCATAATAGTATATGGCCCAATGTATCTTGGATTTAATTTACCCTTCATTCCAAATCTCAAAACGCCTTTCCATGGAGAATCTTCAAGAAATACTTGATCTCCCACCTTGAATTCAAGTTCACGCCATCAGTTATCCGCGTAACTTTTTTGCCTACTCTGTGCCACATTCAATTGCTCTTGAACTATCTTGATTTTCTTGGCTGTGTCTTGGATTATCTCCGAACTCAACAACTGTCTTTTACCAACTTCACTCCAACATACCGGAGTCTTATATCTCCTATCATACAATGCTTCGAATGGTGCCATACCAATACTAGATTGATAACTATTGTTATACATAAATTCCATCAAAGTAATGCAATCACCCCAACTATAAAATCAAGCATACAATCTCTCAGCATATCTTCTAAAGTCTGAATAGTCCTCTCAGATTGTCCATCTATCTGAGGATGGAAGGTCGTACTAAACATCAATGTTGTACTCCTAGCTTGCTGAAGACTCAGCCAAAATCTCGAAGTAAACCTTGGATCCCTATCCGAAATTATAGATACTAGCGTTCCATGTAGTCTGACAATTTCATTCACATACGACTTACATATTTATCTAGCGTATAAGTAATTTTTACCGAAAGAAAATGACTTGACTTAGTCAATTTGTCCATAATAACCCTTACAGAATCATATCCACTAAGAGTTTTCGCTAGTCCAATAACAAAATCCATGGTGATATGCTCCTATTTCCATTGAGGGATTGAGAGTGGTGGCAACAAACTCGCCAGTCTTTGACGCTCAGCTTTCACCTGTTGGCAAGTTAAATATTTTGCCGCCAATTCAATAATACCCTTCTTCATATCTAGCCACCAATATATCTCCCAAAGATCTCTATACAACATGGTGCTCCCTGAATGCATACCATATAATGAGTAATATGCCTTCTCTAAAATTTCATTCTTTAAAGCTGAATGATTAGGTACACAAAAGCTATTTCCTAACATTCAAGTACCATCATCAAGAATAGAGCAATCAGTGCTCACCTTTTTTGTTAGCTCTTGCCTCATCTTCATCAATTGCTTATCTTGCATTTGAAGTTCCCGGATTCGATCAAATAATAACGGTCTCACCCAAAAATAAGCTAACATAACACTCCTACCTTTCTGTTCAAACTCCACTCCCAAAGAAGTCACTTCAACATTTAATTCTATCCAATGACATCGCATGCAAACCAGTCTACTTGAAGACTTCCGACTCAAAACATTAGCCAATACATTGGCTCTTCTTGGATGTTAATGAATCACACATTTATAGTCTTTGATTACTTCCATCCATCTCCTCTATCGTGCATTCAAGTCTCATTAAGTGAATAGATATTTTAAGCTTTGATGATCATTATAAATTTCAAAAGGTTCCCCATACAAATAACGCCTCCATATCTTCAATGCGAATACGATAGCTGCCACATCCAAATCATGAATATCATAGTTCCTTTCATGTGTCTTCAACTGTTTCGATGCATAAGCAATCACCCTTCCTAGCTCTATTAGCACACACCCTAATCTTTGATACGAAGCATTGCTATACTCCACAAAGTCTCCTTTCCCGGAAAGAATTGTTAATATCGATGCTGAAGTCAGTTTGATCTTCAACTCCATGAGACTACGCTCACAATCAATTGTCCATTCAAATGGCACATCCTTGAGAGTCAACCGTGTCAAAGAAACGGCATTAGATGAAAATTCATGTAGGAATCTCTGATAGTAACCTGCTAATCCCAAAAAACTTCTAACCTTTGAAACATTCTTCAGTTGTTCCCAATTTATAATTACTTCAGTTTTCATTGGATCAACATTAATTCTCTCAGCAGATATCATATACCCTAAAAACACTACTTCATCAAGCCAAAATTCACACTTGTTGAACTTAACATATAATTGCTTATTCTGTAAGGTTTGCAATACAAATCTCAAATGATTCCATGCTCTTCTTGATTACGAGAATATATTAATATATCATCAATAAAGAAAATCACAAAAGAATCAAGAAAAGGTTAGAATAGCCGGTTTATCAAATCTATGAAGATAGCAGATGCATTGGTCACTCCAAAAGGCATCACTAAGAATTCATAATGACCATACCGAGTACAAAATGCGGTCTTTGGTACATCACTATCTTTTACTTTCAATTGATAATATCTAGATCTCAAATCAATATTTGAAAACACTGCATCTCCTTGCAATTGGTCTAACAAATCATTAATCCGAGGCAAAGGATGTTTGTTCTTTATAGTAATCTGATTCAACTGTCGGTAATCAATACACAATCTCATGGTGCCATTCGTTTTTTTTACAAACAAAACTGGTGCTTCCTATGGTGGTAATCTTGGTTGAATAAATCCCTAATCAAGTAAGTCTTGCAACTGAAGTTTCAACTCTCGTAATTCGAATGGTGCCATTCTATATGGTGAAATTGAAATCGGTGTAGTTTTTTATAACAATTTAATAGAAACTCTGCTTCCCTACTTCGTGCCACCACTAGAAGCTAATCTGAAAAGACATCCAGAAAGTCTCGAACCACAGGGATCCCAGATAACTTCAGTTCTGATTTGGTAATGTCAACTACATGTGCAAGATATCCTTCACATCCTTTCTGTAATAGTTTCTTAGTTTTCAAAGCTGATGTGAAACAAGTTGAAACTACATCTCTTTCCCTTTGAAATTTGAATTCTACTTCATTTGATGTTCTAAAAACAACCTCTTTCTTAAAACAATCAATAGACACATGATAAGAAGATAACCAATCCATCCCCAATAGCAAATCAAAGTTATGAATAGCCAATAGAATCAAGTCAACCGTCAGCTCTTTATCCCCAATCTTCACCACACAATCTTTGTATACCATGTCTACTACTGTCATATCTCCCACTGATGTAGACACAAGTAAAAGTTATGATAATGGACTACATAGTCTATCCAAATGCATACTAAATGTAATAGAAACAAATGAATGTGTGGAACCGAGATCTAACAACACACATATGCCTCTTTATCGACTATAGATAACATACTTGTCATAATATTAGGAGTAGCCTGCGTATCCCTCAGCGTCATGACATAGACTCGTGCTTGAGGGTGTGATTCATGCGTCGTAGCCTGTCTCTCTTGTGCAACCCCCGTTGCTCCCCTACTTCCACTAATTATATTATCTACTGATGATGCTGCCACAAGATTCTAAGGATAGTTCCGTGCTATATGTCCCGGATGTCCACGACACCGGACAATCTCTAACAATATGCCTCTCAGCCCTACATCAATAGCAAATGATTCTCCAGTGCCACCCCCCAAAGATCTCGAACTGGTAGACCTAACTGGTGGTCTCCATGCTCCTCGGCCCCCAGAACTTCATGTGCTTCTCGCATTATGGAACAATGTACCGCCTGATCCACGATTAAACTGTACTCGTCTTTGTTTGACAGTTGGAGCATATCCTGAAGATCTCTGTCATGAAGTACCAGCTCCCGAATCAAACCTCCCCTTCTTGAATTGTTCTCGTCTTCCTAACATCTCCTTCGCATCCAATTCCACAATCTTCAATTTGTTTATCAATTTCACATATCTGGTGATCTCAAATGCAGAAACTCAAGACCGGATTGGCAATTCTAGTCCCTGTTGGAATCTCCTGCACTTGGCATCTTTAGTACGCCCCAAGTCATGTGCAAATCGAGACAAAGCTATGAATTGCTCCTCATATTCTACCATTGACATTCTTTCTTGCCTTAACAAAATGAATTTTTGCTCTTTCTTGTAACGGTAAATAAGAGAAAAGTATTGTTCATTAAATACTTCAATAAATTATTGCCACGTGATCGGTACTCCTTCAAGTTGAGCATTCGTCATTTGTCTCATAGCCTCCCACCAGTTCCGTGCCTCATCTCTTAGCATAAAAGTTAAACTGTCTTGATTCTCTTGGTTGTGTCTTGGATCATCTCTGGACCTATCAACTGTCTTTCACCGACCTCATTCTAATATATCAGAGTCCTACATCTCCTACCATACAATACTTCGAATGGTATCATATCAATGCTAGATTGATAACTGTTGTTATATGCAAGTTGCATCAATGTAATGTAATCACCCTAACTACCTTTGAAATCAAGCATACAAGCTCTCAGCATATCTTCCAAATTCTGAATAGTCCTCTCAAATTGTCCATTTGTCTGAGGATGAAAGGTTGTACTAAACATCAATGTTGTACTCATAACTTGCTGAAGACTTGGTCAAAATCTCAAAGTAAACCTTGGATCCCTATCCGAAATTATAGATACTAGCATTCCATACAGTCTGACAATCTTATACACATACAACTTAGCATATTTATCCAGTATATAAGTAACCTTTACCAGAAGAAAATGAGCGATTTAGTCAATTTGTCCATAATAACCCATACAAAATCATATGCATTAGGAATTTTCGGTAGTCTAACAACAAAATCTATAGTGATATGCTCTCATTTCCATTGAGAGATTGAGAGTGGTTGCAATAAACCTGCCGGTCTTTAATGCTCAACTTTCACCTATTGGCAAGTTAAACACTTTGCCACGAATTCAACAATATCCTTCTTCATACCTAGCCACCAATATATTTGCCGAAGATCTCTATACATCTTAGTGCTCTCCGGATGCATAGCATATAATGAGTGATGTGTCTCCTCTAAAATTTCATTCTTCAAAGATGAATGATTTGGTACACAAAAGCTATTTCCCAACATCAAAGTACCATAATCAAGAATAGGGAAATCAGTGCTCACCTTCTCTGTCCCTCCTTGCCTCATTTTCATCAACTGCTCATCTTACATTTGAAGTTCTTGGATTTAATTAAGCAACAATGGTCTCACCTGAAAATGAGCTAACATGACACCCTTACCTTTTTGTTCAAACTCCACTCGCAGAGAAGTCACTTCCGCATATAATTTTGCTTGATGACATTGCATGCAAGCCAGTTTACTTGAAGACTTTCGACTCAAAGCATCAGCCACTACATTAACTCTTCTTGGATAGTAATGAATCACATATTCATAGTAATTGATTACTTTCATCCATCTCCTTTATCGTGTATTCAAGTCTCGTTGAGTGCATCGATACTTTAAACTTTGGTGATCAATATAAATTTCACAAGGTTCCCCGTATAAATAATGCCTCTATATCTTCAATGCGAATACTATAGCTGCTAGTTCCAAATCATGAATAGGATAGTTCCTTTTATGTGTCTTCAACTGTCTCGATGCATAAGCCATCACCCTTCCTTGCTGCATTAGCACACACTCCAATCCTTTATGCATAGTATTGCTATACTCCACAAAGTCTCTTTTCCCAAAAGGAATTGTTAATATCGGTGCTGAAGTCAGTTTGATCTTCAACTCCTTAAAACTATGCTCACAATCAATTTTCCATTCAAATGCCACATCCTTGTGAGTCAACCATGTCAAAGGAACGACAATAGATGAAAATTCTTGTATGAATCTTCGATAGTAACCTGCTAATCCCATAAAACTTTTAACCTCTGAAACATTCTTCGGTTGTTCCCAGTTCATAACTACTTCAGTTTTTATTGGATCAACATTAATTCCCTTAACAGATATCACATACCCCAAAAATACTACTTCATCAAGCCAAAATTCACACTTGCTGAACTTAGCATATCATTGCTTATTCCGCAAGGTTTGCAATACAAGTTTCAAATAATTCTCATGCTCTTCTTAATTATGAGAATATATCAATATATCATCAATAAAGACAATCACAAAAGAATTAAGAAAATGGCAAAATACCTAGTTTATCGAATCAATGAAGATAACAGGTGCATTAGTCATTCCAAAAGGCATCACCAAGAATTCATAATAACCATATGTAAGCACCCCATTTTTTCCCTCTCGACAATCTCCGGCCTGACCAGGCTCACTTTCAAACATCGTATACACATTTAGACTTACACCTGCCTTCCAAATTCCAATCCAATCCACCGGTCACTTCCTGGGCCCATCAGGCCCACTTGAAGCCAAGTGACCATTTTGCCAATAGGCATCCAATTGCCTCCGGGAACCACACCAAATCTGGAAATCAAATCGGTTACCTTTTGAGGATACTTCCAATAGTATTCCCAACTTTCTAACACCTTTTCGGACCATTCCAAGTCTATTTTGGTAAGGCCAGTACAAAATGACCATTTTGCCCTTAGTGGGCCTGTCATCTTTTCCAACCACACCGACTCTGGCTATCGAATCGAAAATTTCCTGGAACACACTCAATAGTGTTTCCAACCCTCTAGCCTTCTTGCGGGTCACTCCGGGTCCATTCTAGTGTTTCCCCAAGTCAAATGACTATTTTGTCCCTAGCGGGCCAGGTAACCTTTTCAACTATTCTAGCATTATTTTTCAAGCCAATTACCTTTGGGATTCTCTTTCGAAGGTTTCCATTCATTCCTGGCCGAGTCTGGTTACTCGGAAGCTTTCGAATTATTCTCAGACTTTTCGGAGTCACTCCTAGTAGAGCCAAGCTAAAAATTTCATAGCAGTCACTAGGACAGGCACCCAAATCTTCTGTCTGGCATTCCAAGAGTCACAAATCTATTTCTTGCCGATTTAAAAAATTTCCTAAAAGGCTAGCGGCAGAACCAACTTTGGCTGCCTATAAATACAGGGCACCCCCTGTGTATTCTGGGTTCGCAAACTATGTTCAAAAACTCTATCTCTTTGAAAAAAAGATCGAAGTCTCTTCAAACCCTAATTCTCCCAAGCCTTTTCAAGCCTTAGCCTGCATACACTCAACCCCTAGCCTCTATACACCTTATACACTCAAACACAAGCATCCAAACATCCATTGAAGACTTAAGTGCTGCAACTTCGAAGCTCTCAAGGTTCAAGTAAATTGAAGTAAACCAAGTAATCAAAGCAAGAAGAATACGAGGTTAGTTATTTATTTATTTTTATGTAATCCCCTCTCTCTCTTCTCCCTCCTAACCTACTTTGATTTTCTTCTATTTTAATCTCCATCTTCTACCTCTTCTTCTTGCATGCTTGAAATAAGAGACTCCCCGATTCATGCCTAGAAAGGACTGTTAAAGGTCACCATGCTAGGGGCTTTCTTGTAGTTCAACTTTTGATGGTGTGGGTTCTGCCCCCTTGATTATGCGGTGAAGCCAAGCCTTGTATGTTCACGACCCTATTGCATTGTAGTTATCATGTTCATGCATTGTATTCAAAATTGTATTCAGAGTTGTTTTCAAACTCACATCAAAGTTCTCTTTCAAAACTTGCGTTCAAAATCTCATTTTTCAAAACTTATTTTCAAAATCACACTCCTAGGATGATTCTAGCCATTCCATAGTTAGGGTTGTTTTAGGAAAGTGTTATATTCAATGTAACCATCAAGGTCTAAATTTTCGGTTCAAATCCTAAATTGTTTTTATTAAAACCACAATCTTAAAGTGATTCTACCCATTCTATGATTAGGGTTATTTTAGGAAAGTGTTATATTCAATGTTATCATTATGGTCCATATTTCAAAACCCAACTTGTTTTAGGAAAGTGTTATATTCAACGTGTTATATCGCTAAAAAAATATTATAAAAAAAAGAGCTTTGATCTCAAAAGTTGTTTTCAAGGAAGAACTTGGATTAGATGGTAAAAAAGAGTTCAAATTTCAATCTCTTGCTTTACCAAAGCCCTAATTTGCTAGGATTCTACTTTATAATTTTTTTTTACAATTTCCCTCTCTTCATTTTTGAATTGGTTATGTAATTTTATTAAAAAAATTTTGCTCTTATATTGTATCTAAATAACAACTAAGCATAAAAATAATCCTCTACAAAAAAATTTGTAATTCCTACAAAAAATTGAAAAATAAAAAAATTTACTGCCAAATGTTTTTCAATAGTAATATTATTTTTCAAAGAAACAAGCCTCCCTAAAGCAAGAACGAAGACGGACAAAAATTCTTATTTCGTATTTATTATTTTTGAAATTAATTAAAGTCACATTTGACAAATTGTCGAAATTATGTTTGTCGAGATCATGTTTGGTAAACCGATTCCTAACTTATTTTCAAGAATTATTTTTTAGAAAATATATCAATTTTAAGAATAAAAAATGTAGTTTTTGAGTTTTCAGAACTGATTTTATAGGAAAACGAAAGCGAATGCATTTCAAATGGTTCTATTTTTTTTTAATTTCCGAGAACATGAATAGCTATAAGTTCTCTTTTTCTGTTCAGATAGTACTCAAAATGCAAATGCAAACGAAAAGTAAAACTAGAACCAAAACGAAACGGTAAACAATAACACGAGTCTTGCCTTATTGCTCGGCAACCATGTTGAACTGAACTGTAAATGTTGTACTTTTTGTAAAATATTCCAATACTACTATAGGATAAATTCATGTTATTCAAATTTAAGGTTTATAATAGAGGAATTAGTTGACCAATAGGGCCGTGATGCAAAGCCCTGGGGAGTCTCCGGACTCAGCCGAACAGCTCAAAATTTAAATTTAAAAACTGAGTGTTTCATTCAATACACGAAAAGATAAAATCATAATAGAAGTTTTTTAAGTTATAGGTACTACATTCCTTTTGATTTTCCCCGATAAAGAACTATAGTTATGTCCTTTCTAAGAAAGAAAAATGGTATCCGGAATGCATTAAAAAAAAAAGGTTACATTTAGGATCGGTGCACGTTTATTTTATGACATTAAAGGGAAAGAATTTCTAATAGTATAAATTGCAAGCGTTCTTACACTCTTACATAGGTGACAACATAGCAAATAATCACGTAAAAAAATTGTTAATACTTGCATGTGATGTTAGTCCTTCAATCACTTTATTTTTGTCATATGGAGTTACTTGCAATATATTTTCCTTCTTTTTAATAACACTACATTCTAATAGTGCAAAAAAAATTCTCACATACCCAGGAGTTTTGCTTTTTCGTCCGCAATAGTTTTTATTTGCATTCAAATTGATTTTGAAATTGATTAGAAATGATGAATTATCATTCAGCTGTCCTGAGAATGTGGATTGAATTATTTTACGTTGCTTCATTTCCAAATTGGATAGTTAGAAATATTTTTTTCTAAAAATAATTCTATTTCAAAATGTTGCAAAATATACATTTTTTTTATAAATTGAAATTTTATTGCTTCTTCTGAAAGAAATAGTTATGGAAAAATTCCATTTGATATTGGAGATTCAAAATCCAATATAGTTGATATTATACCAATTTTCAATTATTTTATTGATAAATGAGTTGGTGTTAAACTATAGTAACCATAATAGAAATCTAAAGCAGAAAATAATAGGAGAAAAAGAAGCAAGAAACATAATAAAAAATATATATGAGATACGAGAAGTGAAAATATTAAGAATTGAATACGAAGCTTAATAGGAGTACTAGTAAGAAATTTTTGACAAACTTAAAAAAAAATTTAGTGAAAACCCATAATCAATAAAATATAATACATGCTTTGTTGGAACTTTAAGAAAAACATGGGATGGAAGGTCGACCCTGGGTCAACTCTTTTGTAGTAATTAAAAAGGTTTTACTAGCAAAAAGAAAAAAGAAGACTGATGTTGAAGTGTATTTTTTGATCTGATCTGATTGGATCTGATCAAATTTTGTGATGATATTAGATTAAAAAATGTTACAGTAAAACCTCGAATGTTCGATAAAGTAATAATCTCACTTAGATAATAAAAAACTACGATCCTGACTCGGGCCATTATATTAAAATAATAATTTCGCTTAATGCATAAGATGATAATTTTTTCTAACTTTTCTTAGGACCCATCGAATGTATAAATTAATAACTGATTAAAATACTAAAAATATAAGTGCATAAAAATTCATTATGCATATGATGAATGACTTGCACCAAACAGTGTCCTCAGATAATTCCAAAGGCAAAATGGCAAAACAATATAAACCCGGTGATGGGTACCTTTCCGAAGAGGCCCGAACATGTTATTCTTTCCTTAGGTCCGAACAGGCCACTTCAAAAGATCTGAGCAGATCCACCGCTAATCAGACATCCCCACCTCCCAAACCAACCAAACAGCCCGAGCATAGCATAAGGCGTCTCACCAGCACATCTCGAGATCCACGCCTACAAATCAGCCATAACCCCTTGACTGGGGGCACCATTACGCCTATGATGCATACAGCTGTTGACCAAGAATCACTCCAATCTATACTGGTATATAAAGAGAACTTCACCACCTTCATAGGTACATATCCACAATTCCTTACCATTACTCTGCCTAGATTCCTCCAAACTGATTGTCTAACTTTGGCATCGAAGTATCCTTGACAGGCACCCCTCTAGTGTGTATAGTCTAGAGATTCTTCACCTTCCCTTGGATCGTTCATGCTTGGCCTAGAACGGACCGTACAAATTTACTGAACCATCAGTTTGCGCCATCTGTGGGGGCAAATTTCTTGTTATTTTCATGGTTTTAACCAGGTCTGGCACAACCACGTAAAGGCAAGCCACCATGGAGGATCAAAATACAACAGGATGATAGCTTTAGAGCAGTAAGTTGCTAACATGATGGCCAACACGTAACAACTAACCATGCAGAATCAGGGGATACTTCAGATGGTCCCTATTGCCCCTGCTGCTCTGCCTACTTCCCTTGGCGACATCAACAGCCTAGAAATTAGCAGGAAGATGGGGACAGGATCAGGGAGGTCAACTAAGGAGATTATGGCCTAGTTAGAACCGAAGGTGGTGCATGACACAAAAACGAAGCAAGAAGAATAGAAGAAGAACACAACCACACAGCCCAATCACGGTTGCGACAAGTCCCTCAGGTCACAAAGGTCATTGACAAAAGAATGGAAAACCCCCCTCCCCCCCCCCCTCCTCCCCCGGGGGGGGGGACGAGCAGATCAGAGCCATACAGGTGTAGATGACTGGGGTTTTGGAGGCATTTAAAACAAAAAAACTCCCAATTGGTAAACTAGACCAATTCGCCATTCACCAAGCGGTTATGGAGCAGCCCTTATCACCAAAGTTCAAAATGCTGACTCTAGAGGCCTTCGATGGATTTAAAGATCCCTTAGACCACTTGGAGACATACAAGGCCCTGATGGAATTACAAGCAATGCCTGACGAAATCATGTGCTGAGTTTTCAAAATCACCCTCAAGGGATCGGCTAGAGTGTAATTCAACATAATCAAGCCAGGGACAATTGGTACGTTCATCCAACTCAGCAAGCAGTTCACTGGGCATTACATAGGCAGACAAAGGCAGAGGAGACCTGCCGCCTACTTGTTGGCCGTGAAACAGGGAAGAGAGAAATCCCTTTAAGAATTTGTGAACCAGTTCAACTAGTAGAACCTTAATGTTGATGACACTGATGACAAGGTGGCCATCACCTCCTTCATGACCAGCCTTAGAAACCACAAACTCCTCTACTCAAAAGAACCACCAAAAGATATGACAGGACTCATGTTTAGAGCTCAAAACCATATGAATGCCGAAGACGCCGTCAAACTAGATATGACCATGATGAGGAGTCTAGCTGGCATTTGGACAAAAAGAAGAGGTCGGGAGACAGAAACAATGATTGAGAAGCAAAAACCCCAAAGCACTTCGGGTTGAGATCTTGGACATATAGGAGCAAAGAGCGATCCGCGAACCTTAATTACAAATTCACCCCTCTTATCGCCCATCTGGACCATATCTTATATGAGATCCTCAAAGATCCAGCCTTGAAGTAGCCCAAAAAATTGAGAGAACCTCCCAAGAAAAGATCCCAGAAGAAGTATTGTCATTTCATTGAGACCACAGCCATGACACTGAAGATTACTTCAACCTTAAGCAACAAATCGAGAACCTGATCAAAGAGGGAAGGCTTGGGAGATACATTTCTAGTCAGAAACGAGAGCAACAGACCTAACAGGCAGAACAGAGAAGTCTTGAATGGGTCCAACAGAATTTACAACCCCTCTAAGAGATACAGGTGATAGCCAAAGGGTTCGCTAGAGGAATAAAGTCATCAACAGCTCAAAAGAAGCACGTTTGGGAAGTGAAGCAACCGAGGGAGGTTCTAGTAGCCGAACGACCGATCAAGAAGCCTAGAGCGGAATCCGCCGCCATTACCTTCACCGAGGAGGAGGCAGCAGAGTTGTGCCAACCACACGATGATCCCCTAGTGATCACCACCATCATCTCCAATTGTTGAACAATGAGGGTCCTGATCGACAGCGGTAGTGCAGCGGACATCCTACTTTGGAGGGCATTTGAGCAAATGAAGATCAGGGCAGAAAAGTTAAAACCTGTCATATCCCCCTTGGTCAGCTTTATGGGGGACCAAATCACACCTCTTGGCTCTATAACACTTTCGGTGACCCTAGGGATTGTCCCACTATAAGCAACTAAAATGGTAGACTTTCTGGTGGTTGACTACCCCTCGACTTACAACGCAATTATTAGATGAATGGCTCTGAACCAGTTCAAGGCTATGACATCCACATGCCATCTCAAGGTGAAATTCCCAACAGAGCAAGGAGTCGAAGACGTAAAGGGAGACCAATTGATGGCAAGGGAGTGATACCTGGTATCACTAAAAGGGGAGGTAGATAAAGAGGCCCTGGTGGTGGAAGAGCTCGAGGTTAGAGACGAAGAGGAGGTTAGAAGAGGAGAGCACGTGGAGGACCTTGAGGAGGTCATGATTGGGGAAGCTAACAAGAACATAGCAGTCAGGATCGAGACAACAGCTCCTGAGCAGCTGAAGGAAGACGATAGCCAAGAGGTGGATAAGCTCCTCGAAGCCAAGTTCATTCAAGAAACTTAGTACCCAGCCTGGCTATCCAATGTAGTGATGGTGAAGAAGGCTAATGGAAAGTGGAGGATGTGTGTCGACTGCATTGACCTCAATAAGGCGTGCCCAAAAGACAGTTTCCCCCTGCCAACAATCCATCTCCTGGTTGTCTCCACGATAGGGTACGAATTGTTGACATTCATGGATGTCGTCTCAGGGAATAACCATATCAAGATGGCCGAATAAGAAAAAGAGCACACCTCCTTCATCACAGATAAGGGCTTATACTACTACAAAGTCATGTCATTCGACTTGAAAAATACTGGGGCAACGTACCAATGGTTGGTGAACAAAATGTTCAAGTCTCAGATCAAGAGGAATGTGAAAGTATATGTAGACGACATGTTAGTCAAGAGAAAACGGGCGTCCGACCATATGCAAGACTTAAGGGAAACCTTTCAAACCCTAAGAAGCTATAATATGAAGTTGAACCCCACCAAGTTCGGGGTGGCATCTGGTAAGTTCCTTGGCTTCATGGTTTCCTAGAGGGGAATAGAAGCCAACCTGGAGAAGATCAGGGCAATACTCGATATGCAAGCCCCAAAGTTTACCAAAGATGTCCAAAGGCTGGCAGGAAAAGTGGCAGCCCTGAACAGATTCATCTCAAGATCCACCGACAAGTGCTTCCCTTCTTTAAAACTTTGCATAAGGCTTTTGAATGGATGGGGGACTATGAAGAAGCCTTTTAACAGCCCAAGTAGTGCTTAGGCTCAGTCTCGCTTCTCAGTCGAATTGTTACAAGAGAGGAATTCTACCTTTACTTGGCAGTTTTGGCCACACGGCGAGCTTAGCCTTGGCAAGAGAAGATGAAGAAGTGCAAAAACCGATTTACTACACCAGTAAACCCTTAGAGAAGCTAAGGAAAGATATTTGAAAATGGAATTAATAGCCTTTTCCTTGGGGATAGATGCACGCAAGCTCAAGCCATACTTCCAAGCGCACACCATCGTGGTTCTCACCGACTAGTCACTCAAGAAAGTACTGCACAAGTTAGAGACATCAGATCAATTGATGAAGTGGTCGATCGAACTCAGCCAATTCGACATCGAATATCGATCATGGTTGGCAGTGAAGAGGCAAGCCACATCAGATTTTATAGCAGAATTTACAACCCACCCCGACACCCAACTAGATTAAGAGAGCACCAAGCATGACTGGGTATTGAATGTCGACGGTTCTTCCATTGAACAGTCAAGTGGGAAGGAGTTGTCCTCGTCATACCAAATGGCCACAAAATAGAGTATGCCCTTGGATTCAAATTCCCAAGTACCAACAACAAGGTAGAGTATGAAGCCTTAATTGCTGGACTACGGCCTTAATTGCTGGACTACGGATTGCTTGGTGAATAGGGGCAGAACAAGTCATAGTGCGGGGCAACTCTCAACTGGTGATCGAGTAGGTCTAAGATGAGTACGAGGCTAGAGTAAAAAAGATGAAAGAATACTGCCAAGTGGCCAGAGGCCTGACCAGGAAGTTTTCAAGAGCGAGGCTGGAGAGAGTGCTCAGATAGAAAAATGAAGAAGCTAATCGTCTAGCCAGAATTGCCTCATTCGAAGAAGAAAACCTTGAGGTACCCATGGAAATACTCGATTTACTGAGCATCCGTACCCCAAAAGTCAACAACATGGGGATATAAACACCATGGGTCAGGCCTATCAGAGAATATTTACAACACAGGGTTCTTTCGGAGGACAAGACGGAGGTAAGAAGAATAAAGTTTAAGGCAAGCCAGTAAGTGCTGATAAATGATGTCCTCTATAAAAGAGGGCACACCTTGCCCCTACTTAGGTATTCTACAAAGGAGGAGGCAGACTACATAATAAGGAAGATCCACAAGGGAATCAGTGGAAACCACTCTAAAGACACTCATTAGCCAGTGAGATACTTTGAGCTACATACTATTGGTCGAGCATAAGCAAAGACTCCAAGGATTTTGTGAAGAAATGTGAAAAGTGCCAGAGGTTTACAAATATCCTAAGATAGCCCTTTCAATAATTGACACCAATCCAGAGCCCCTAGCCTTTTGTCTCGTGGGGAATCGACATCATAGGGTCGCTACCATTGGGCAAGGGGCAGAATAAGTTCATAGTGGTGGCTATCGACTACTTCACCAAATAAGCAAAGGCTAAGGAGATGCCTATTGACCCAAGGGTTGATCTCCATAGCTAATAGATGATTTTGATAATAACAAAACCTAGTAATTATGAACTAATGTGTTTAACTTGAGTGTGCAGCTTAGTATGATAAAACTTGTTCAAATTTGTCGGCAATCATAAATTGTGGAGTACTATGGAAGATCTTGGCAGTGCTTCATAAGAGTACTGACACTATTAATGGTGTAAGCACTCCATTTTTGCCTGCTCGGCAATCTTTGTCCGACTGGACTCACATTCAAACCGACACAGACACATTCAAGTCAAAACCAATTTTTCAAACTCAATCTAGTCAATCAATCGCTTCGCGGGTCCGCCAGGCCTAATAAAGGAAAAATAAGCAAAATGCCCTTGGAGCATTGCTCGGCCCATTTCTAGCTGGCACGTCTTTCTAGAGACGATAAGTCCCTATTTTCAACTTTAATTCCAATCTAGACCAATCAAACTTAATTAGGCACATCTTTCGAGAAAAGCTGATCCCTCAAATAGTAAGTCCTTCTAGTCCAGCATGTTTACCAAGAATATTTCTCGAAACGATAAGTTCCTTCAAACTTGTCAACTGAGACGGAACCCAAGTTCCTGAAATGGTAGAACGGTTCACTTCTGGCACCTACTAGCCCACCAATGTAGAATGCCCGTTATTTAGCACGTTTTTTGAAAAAGTTAATCCCTCAGACTATAAGTTCATCTAGCAGTCTCCGGAATGAACACACCTCGTTAGAGTGGCAGAAACACTCGCAAACATTACAACCGTCAGAGTGGCAAAAATACTCGCGAACAAGTCAACATTGGGAATTGCTAACAAACCCCCTATGTCACGAGACCGATCTTGCCTCTTGGCCATCACACGTTTACCAAAGGACGAGATATCTTTGGAAACCAACTCGTCACATGCCGTCAGAGTGGCAAAAACACTTAAAACCTGAGTCAACACCAATGCTTGTTAGCGCACTCCAGTGAAAAATGACCAAACTACCCCTTGGGCCTTTCTGGCATGCTTCTCAAAAACCTAGCCAAGTCCTCAGAGAGGTAAGTCTACCTTTTCAAGATTGCTCCAAAGGCAATTCGGCGTGTTCAAATGCCTTCCAGTCGGTTCCAGATCAATTCAGAGACCATTCGGTCAAAATAACTGTTTTGCCCCTAGGCATCCAATCGCCTTTGGGAACCACATCGACTCTGGGTATTAAACCGATAACCCTCCGAGAATACTTCTAATAGTATTCTCAAACTTCCAACACTTTTTCGGGTATTTCGAGTTTATTCCAGTAAGCCCGATGCAAAATGATCGTTGTGCCCTTGATGGGCTGGTCACTTTTTCCAATCACACTGGCTCTGTGTATCAAATCGATAACTTATTGGAACACTCTCAATAGTGTTTCTAACCTTCAAGCCTTACTCACGAGTCACTCCGAGTCCATTCTGGTGTTTTTCTGGTTCAATTGACCGTTTTGCCCATAGTGAGCTGGTTAACCTTTTCAAACATTCTAACATTATTTCTCATGCCAGTTACCTTTGGGACACTCTGCCAAGTGTTCCCATTCATTCTCGGTCGAGTCTAGCTATCGGAACCTTCCGGATTATTCCCGGACTCTCCAGAGTCTTTATTAGTGGAGCTAAGCCAAAAATTGCATGGTAGTCACTAGGATAAGCCCCCAAATCTTTTATCTCGCATACCAAGGGTTGAAAGATATGTTTCTTCCCGCCCTAAAAACTTTCCTAAGTGGTTGGTGTCATTACAAGCCAATAAATAGCCTAGTGCCACTCCTAGTAATGCCAATGAATTTTTTTCCCTAGCGCCACTGCAACAGACGCCAAGGTGATTTTGTTTGCCTATAAATACAGACCCTCTCCCTATGTAAAAAGGGTCTACAAATACAGTCCAAAAACTCTGACTCTCTAAAATTAGAGCTCGAGGTCTCTTCAAATCCTAGCCCACTCAAGCCCTCTCAAGCCCCTTCAAGCCTTAGCCTCCATACACTTAAACCCTGACCTCCGTACACCTTCTACACTCAAACGCAAGCCTCCAAAGCATCCATTGAAAGCCCAAGTTCTGCAACCTCGAAGCTCTCAAGATTCAAGTTAAGTGTAGCAAAGCAAACAAAGCAAGCAAAACGAGAACAAAACAAGGTAGGTTTTTTATTTACTTTTACATAATTCTCCCCTCTCTTTTCTCCCTCTGAACCCACTTGGGTTTTCTTTTATTTTAATCTCAATCTTCTACCTCCATTTTTTGCATGCTTGAAACAAAAGACTCCCTGGTTCATGCCTAAGAAGGACTGTTGAGAGTCATCGTGCTAGGGGCTTTCTTCTAGTTCAACCCTTGATGGTGTGGGTGCGGCTCCCTTAATTATATGGTGAAGCCTAACCTAGTATGTTTACGACCTTATTGCATTGTGCATGTCATGTTCATACTTCCATTCCAAAATTGCTTTCAAACTTGCATCAAAACTCTCTTTCAAAACTTGCATTCAAAATCTTCTTTTCCAAACTTATTTTGAAAATCACAATCCTAAAGTGATTCTAGCCATTCTATGGTTAAGGTTGCTTTAGGAAAGCATTATATTCAATGTGACTGTCAAGGTCCATATTTTGGATGTAAACCCTAATTTTTTTTTTTTATCAAAACCACAATCTTAAGATAATTCTAGTCATTCCATGATTAGGGTTATTTTAGGAAGGTGTGATATTTAATGTGATCATTATGGTCCATATTCCAAATCCTTGATGTTTTCAAAATCACAACTCTAGAATGGTTTTAATCTTTTTATAGTTAGAATCGTTTTAGGACAGTGAGATGTTTGTAAAGTTCTATATTCAAACCCATTTCCAAATTGTTTTTTAAAAATCTCTTTCTAAAAACTCCCTTCAAAAGCCTACTTTCCTACAAACTCTTTTCAAAGATCTACATTCCAAAAATTCTTTTTCTTAGAGTTCAAGTCAAGCTTTAGAAGCCATGGTTTGGAAATACTAGTTTTCTCACATAAAATCATGACTTTATATTTTATATCAAATCTTAGATTTCCAAAACCTCTTTTCTTACACCAAACCATAGATTTCTAAATTTAAGATTTTCAAAACTTAACCTTTTCAATTCCATGACAAGTCCAATCTTCTAACTTAGGAAACCTAATCAAATATTTCAAAGTAGGAAACCAAATCAAATCCTCTAATTTTTTAAACCAATCAAATCATCTATTTTTTAAAATAAAATCCAATCTTCTATTTTCGGAAATAAGAATAGAATCTTTCCTAATTTTAATATTTCCTAATTCAAACCTTTTCTAATTTCAAACATTTCCAAATCTCAACTTTCTAAATTTCAACTCATTAAATCTTTCCAAATTTAAATCTTTCCAAAATGAAAACTTTCTTAAAAAGAAGCTTTCCTAAAATGAAACTTTCTTAGTTTGGTAATTTTCTAAAATGGAACTTTCCTATTTTGAAACTTTCTTAATTCAAACCTTTCCAAAATCCAATCTTTCCTAAACCCTATCTTTCTAAGTTCTTTCAAATCAAATATTGCAGTTGAATCTTTACAAGTCTTTTCAAGTCAAATGTTTTTAAATTGAATCAAACCTTTTCAAATATTTCCTAAATCCTTTCTTTCCTAATTCTAAGTTTTTCTAAAATCAAACCTCTCAACTCTAAATCAAGTCTTTCCAATTCAAGTACATACTTCAACGCAACATTACCTATACCCTAGGAGGCCAAACCCTAGTTCAACCTTAACCCTAAAGTTAGAAAGTTTCAACACTTTTCTAAAACTCTTTTCCAAAACCAAGATAGTTTTCAAACTTCAATTGAAGTCAAGATGTTTTCAAAACTCAATTCAATCTTTCCAAATAAAGTCCAAGTTCTTCTTCCAAGTTCAATATTTTTTAAATTAAAATCAATTTCAAATCCTCAAGTTCAATTTCAAATCAAAATCAATTCTAAGTTCAATTTTAAAGCCAAGTTCGATTTCAAATCAAAGTTCAATTTTAAGTTTTCTATTCAAAGTTTGAATCAAACCTTTTTAAGTTAAACTTTTCAAAAACCTCAAAGTATCTATTTTCAATTGAACTCTTGTCCTAACTACTACTGATATGATTTCTAACAAAAAGATACGTAGGCAACCCTCATAGGTACGGTCACAACTTTTTTTAAATTTTCAATTCCACAATCTATTTCAAGTTTCCAATTTCTATAACCTTTTTCAAAGCTTCAAATCTATTTATTTTTTCGAATCTATTTTCAAAATCAAATCCTTTTTCCAAAATTCTTGTGGATAGTATTGGACATTGGACAATCGAAGATTCTAAATGAATGAACTTAGGGTGAATAGACCTGTAGGTACTACAAGGGCGAGATAGGGTGATGATCTTAGGATATCTTCCCTATACGTAACCAACCTCCAAATCTAGAATTATTGTTTTCAAAGACCAAAACGGAGTTATTTTTCAAAATGGGCTTAAATCTTTCCAAAAGTTACCAAAGAACTTGTAACTCACCTTAACTAAGTTAGGTGGCGACTCCAAATCTTTTTCAAAAGCCCTTAATCAAATCAAATTCTAATTCAAACCTAGTCGCACTTGTCCTTCTAGGAGGATGAGTTCTAACAAGAGAGCACTGTGTTTTTCTCACTTGTATTTTCTCGAGTGCAAAAAATTGGGACGCGACAGCTAGTGACTCTGTTGGGGACGTTTAGAGGGTTAGGCCATTATCATGTCTTTTCACCTTTCACTCATCTAGAGTCTTCAATTAATTGTCTAATTCTATCCACTTCAAAATTTTTAAAATAAAAAATTTCAAAGCTGTTTGCAAAAATATGTCATTGTTTGTATTCAGTTCAAATTCAATCATTTAATCTTTTGCATTAAGTTTGTCATTCAACTACGGGCTTTTTGCATCTTTATTTTTGTAATGGACCTTTGTTCACGTTTTATCTTATGTCATATTAATTGCTATGTATGTCATGAATGAATAGGATAGCATGGACAGGATGGATAGGAGTTGTTGGGCCCTTTCCTCCGTTTTTTAAAAATTTCACACACACATTGCACGTGCATAAGCATTTGCATACTTGTATACTCTACCTGAATATGTCCCTTCTAGTTAGAAGGATGAACGTTATATTGGTTGTGGGCAGATGCTGTGTCAGTTTCTTAGCCTACGGTCTCTTAATGGTTCCCCTGCTCGAATCACCAACCGATAATGGCACCATCTCGGGGAGTGGGCCTAGGTTTAAAGATCTAGAAACCGAGCCTTCTTAGGAAGTACTAGTAAACTTTCAACCTTATGCTCATATAGAAACCATGCATAACCGAACCTCTGCCGCAATTAAGACACGCACGTCAATTTCAAAAATCATAGAGGAAAGGGCGACTGCTTTACTTTCCTTTATCTTTGTCTAATTCCTTCTATTATAATGCTTGTATATATGCTCATACATATATATTTATTTTACAATTGCATTCTCTCTCACTCTACTCTTAGCATACATGCTTACACATTCAATACTTCATGTTAAGACAAGAGTTCCAAAGTAACTCGAGTCACTGTATTTTCATGCATATGATCAGCCCATAAAGAGTGATGCCAAAATCACTCTCCCTTACATAAAACCTACCAAAACCCTTAGGGTTCTCACGTAACCCTAAGGACTTATGGCATGCATTTCAGGTCATTCCATAAAGAGGGGCCCCAATCCCTCTATGCTCACAGAGATAGAGTTGCCAAGTAGACAAGGGGCAATCAAACAGCAAGGTCTCTCAATGACCTCCTCAACATTAAACTCAAAGAAGCTGAACCCAAACACTCAAGAGTAGTTTAGGGTTTCAATTGTAAAAGTAGATTGGCCGAAGTCCCAAGGAAAATGTTCTCCCTCCTCCTATTAAAGTGTACTTTGAATCTCTTGAATTTAAACTCAAAAGCTCAATATACCCTTTTTACTTCTTATGAATGAACTTGCGAATAAATGTATGTTTCCAATTAATGGTAAGGTATCTAAATACAGTGGCAAACCCTCTATCTCAAAAAAAGTGAGCCAAATGCATTATGTTTAGTTTCCATCTCAAGTAGGGGCACCCTTAGGACATACATTGCATAAAAACTTTCAAATCAAGAGGCTAACTCATCTTTTGTTTCTTGTCTTCTACCCTCCTCCCCCCCCCCCCCCCCTCAATCTACGAGTACCGAGAGAACCAAAGGCAGAAGCAAGATAAGAAGGGGGTTTTCTAAACCATTCATTTACTGTTATCATACTACTCACATGTTTACTTCCATTATGCTCATGCATTTATATCTATTCCAAGATAAAAAGTTCTAAGAAAATCAAGTCATTGCATTCTCATGCATCTAATCAACCGTAGAGAGAAAGGATCAATCCAATCTAATGTTAATAAAACCTACCAAAACTCCCAAGGGTTCTTTAACCCTAACGATTCACAGTATGAACAGAACCATATCTTAAGAAGGGCCCAAATCCCGCTCTTCCATGTGTAAGCACCCCATTTTTGCCTACTCGGTAACGTCCGGTTCGACCGGGCTCGGTTTCAAACATCACAGCATATGCAGGTCCAAGACGAGTCTTTCAATCTCCAATCCAACCAATTGGTCGCTTCTCGGGCCCACAAGGACCCGCCAGAGCCATAAGCACCATCATTCCAGGCAGCTTTCCAGACCGGGCGGTCTCGGAAACCAACGCCATCCAAGTAGCTTCCCGAGATCGGGCGATCTCAAGGACCAACACCTTATCAAAATTTCAGACAATTCACTTCTAGCGCTTGCTAGCCCGTCAATGTAGAATGTCCGTCATTCGGTAGTTCTCTGAGACTAGGCGTTCTCAGGGACCAACACCACCCCCACAAGTAGTTTTTTAGGACCAGGCATTCCAAGAAACCCACACCACTCTACAAGTAGCTCTCTAAAACCAAGCGTTCTTAGGGACCAACACCATGCAGGTAGTTTTTCGAGACCGGGCGGTCTCAGGAACCAACACCTAGGTCAACACCAGCGCCTGCTAGCCCGACTCAGTGAAAAATGACCAAACCTGCCTCTTGGGCTTCCAGGCACGTTTTCAGAAAGTTCAAAATCCCTCAAAACGACAGAGTCCATCCTTCCACAATGTTGTTAAAGCATTAGGCATCCCCCGCACGCCATTTGGTCCAATTCCTATTTTATTCCGGCTCACTTTGGTCAAAATGACCGTTTTACCCCTAAACACCTCAGCACTGCATAAACCTCGCCGAACGGTAAAAGACTCTCCCAAAACCATCCTTAAATAACCCTACAGGCTTAACACAACACCCCAAACCATTCCTAACCATTTCCAGCCAATCCTGGCCAAAATGACCATCTTGCCCCTGGCAATCCAAACATGTCCCGAAACAGCACCGGTCTTGGGATTTCGAGCAAAGGGTTTCACCATACACCCTTGTTTAACCCAAGGAGGACCCTACGACATTAAATGCTCACGACTCAATAAAAGTTCCCTGGAGCGTCTCGTAGACACTCCACTAAAATTGTCTTTTCTCCCGATTCCCTAGTTATAACACACCGTCAACTGACTTGAGAAATGCATAAATCAGGAAATTCTCGAAAGCTTGTTCATAGATCTTACCATCAATACGGCTCGATCAGATAGATCGCCTCTCGAAGCCTTTCATCATATGGCTCAAACACTACTACTTTTGACGACCCTTAGAGCGTCTCGCAGACGTTCCACCAAGGTTAACTTTTTTCCCAATTCCCTAATCAAAATGCACCGTCAAATGACTTGAGAAATACGTAAATCTAGGAATTCCAAAAAGTATTTCCAGAGTACTTTTCATCGGTACGATCCGATCGAAAAGATCGCTTCCCGAAGGCCTTGATCACACAACACAAAAACATCCACTTTTGAACACCCGAGGAGCATATCACATACGCTCCCCAAAAAATGTCCTTTTATGCACGCTTCCCAAGACAATATCCCACACTTCCGAACATAATTCAAACTTTTCAAAAACATGAAAGTTCACAAGAAACCCCAGGAGAACACTGTGGTTGCAACCGATTCCCCCGAAACCTTCCCAATTAGCTCAATTATCGAGACAAAGTTTGGACGAACCTTCTCGGTGATGGAGCGTATGCTACATGCGCTTAAATTTTGATCAGATCGACCAAATTTTGATTAACAATCGAGATTTAACCAATACACAGGGTGCCACGTGTCATTTTGGCAATGGAACAGTACCTCCACATGTCCTACATGCGCCAGGCTTGTTCCAAATTGCCTATAAATACCAGACCACCCCTTTGCATATTCCATCTCCAAAATTGATTCGAAGCTCCACTGAAATTGCTCCAAAATCTCGAATCCTTACATATATTTCACCCTTCCAACACTTAGGCTAGATTCTACCTCCCTCATGCCTATACACTTTACCTACAAGGCCTTATACACCATTACACACCCCTTTACAGCCCCTCAAGCCCTCTTGAAGTCATTCAAGCTCCAATCAAGGCATCCATTGAAGACTACAAGTGTGTTGAAGGCAAAAGGTGGTATCCCTTTTATATTTGTGTCTTCCCCCACTCTTCTCTTCTCCCTCCTAGCCTACTTAGGTTACTCTCTACAACCCCCCATTCTTGCATGCTTGAGCCAGGAGGGCTCTTAGATCATGCCTAGAGGAAAGCAAGTGAGAGCCACCATGTAGGGGAACCTCTCATTAGTCTACTTTGAGATGGTATGGCCTAGGAGCCCCTTGTTTATGTGGTGTAGCCTAAAAGCCTTGTATGTGATCATGACCCTTTGCATATTACTATTTTGATCATGTCGTGTATGCTTGGCTTCATTTTATGGTTATTGTCATGTTCTACAATGCTTACATTACTCTTAAACTCCATGTCATTTCCAAGCCCTACATTTCTTTCAAAAATTGTTCCAAGAGTTGGCCCCTTAAAGCTTAAGATGGGACTTTAGAAATCATGTCTTAGAAAATCCCTTACTAACCCCTTAACTCTCATTTTGGCATCATTGCATTTTCACTTGCATAAGAGTTATTTTCTAACTCACTAATGTTCAAGGCTTCCATTCTCTCAAGTTAGTGGTTGGAATGGCCTCATAGAAACCTCTCTTGAGTGGTTTCCCTTGTATTTGGCCATAGGAACCCTCTCTTGATGGAATGAGTTCCTACAAAAATGGTTTTCAAAACTCTTTTCAAAAATGGTTATCAAAAACTCACTCCCTCCATTTTTGCATTAAAAATAGTGCCTTAAAAGTTGTCATCACCATATTAATTTTTGGACCCCTTTATACTCCTGTCAAGATTATGGTTATAATGGCCATGAAGAAGCCTTCCTTGGAATGGTCGCCAAACACCAACTATATAAACCATACTCTTGGTTAGAGTCCAAATTTTCATGGAAACGATCTTAAAAAAGATTGTCAACTCAAGTTGCTTGATCGCTAGCGAGTTAGGTGGTGCTCAACCGCAAGTGCACGGGACGCGATGCAATATAGAATCTCAAAAGTACGAGTATCGTCTCAAGGAGCAATGCCAAGGTGATCACAAGAACACTCTAACACTAAACTCAATCCTAACTTAACTCAACTTATGCTTCTACCAAAAGAGAAAAGAAAAATCATGTATTTGGTTTTTTCCGAGTGAGTTAACTAAATCTAATCAATGAGAATAATTGAATTTGATTAAAACTTTATAAAGAAGTGACTCAGAGTCAATTGATCTGATTGATTGAGTTTCCCAGAATCCCAATGGAGGTTTTGTATAATTGAAATCCTTCGACTACGTCGTGAGTCTCGGATTCGGAAGATTTAACTTTAAAACCAATAGTTCTTTCAATCTTCAACTTCTAGAATGGAGCGGGTTGTTATAATCAAGGACGTGCATCATGGATTCTTGCAGCGTGTATACAACTCATGCATAAACGTTACAAGGCAGCGTATATACTGAGTGTGATATTCACGCATAAGCGTTACCGAACATAATAGGATGCCCAGGTTTTCGAAAGTATCTAGAACGAAGAAGAAGAAGAAGAAAAAGAAGAAGAAAAATCAAGAAAATATAACAGTGAATTCAGTCTTACCTCCACGGTCCATCCTTGATTCCCACTTAATCTTTACAATCGATTCCAAGTTAAGAAAGTTAGCCGCTCATGGCTATGAAAAATGAGTAGTTGTATATTGAAAATTTGCTAGAATATGAACAAAAGTATAATGAACTACAAATCTTGAATGAAATGCAGCAACTATGGATTCTTGAACACAATTTTGAATTAAAACAATAAAACTTGAATTCATTAGAACTAATTACAAGAATAATGAAAAATCTAATTATTCCTATGAATCTAGACTAAAAAGTAGTAAAAACCCTCAAGAAAAACGTCCCCCTTTCCAGAAAATCGAAAAGATATATGTATAGATCGCGAGCTGAGTCCTAACAGGAATAGGAAACTTCGACCCAAAATCCTTCTTAGAGTTCGAACCCTCCTCAAGGCATTTGAACCTTCAGAGCCCTGATTTACACATTTTCCTTCTTATGGTTCGAACCCTAAGGCTTGCACATGCATGTTTTATTTGACCAACTTTTGAGAGTTCGAACCCTCATATGGGAGTTGAAACCCTAAGGCCAAAACACCGTTTTCTTCAACTCTTGCTAGCCATAATTCGAACGCCCATTTCCTTCTTGTCTTCACCGTTCGAACTCTCAATGTATTTTTCCACAATTTTCAGCTATCTTTCCTTCTCCCTTTTCAGCTTCAGTTTAAGGCTTTTGGAGTCCCTGTCTTGCAATGCTCGGTAGACGCAAACTTGTACAACTTTGCAAAACCTCTTTAACGGCGCATCTTTCATTTCATTCCGAGCTACGGAGGATAAGTTGCACGTTTCCCAAGACAAATCCCAGCAACAGCCCTCGATATGCGCGCCCGTACTCTAGATCGCTTTTATGACTCCAAATCATCTTCTTTATCAACATTTACCTACAATGAACTCAAAACACGATTATCAGTACAATATACGTTAAAGAGGGTATAATTTACCTAATCTAGAGCTAACTTAGGTCAGTTTAGTTGTATTGAACCGCACTTATACAGCTCAATCACACCCCCCAACTAACCTTTTGCTAATCCCTAGCAAAACTAAGAAAACAAAACATAATTTCTCATTTCAAAAGAATTCCGAATGCATTTAGCGTATGCATTAAGCCTTTAAACCCCTAGGTTATCCCTAGTGGACGAGTGGTGTCTCGTGAGGGCTTACAATGATGATACCCATAAACATCAACATTAGGCAACGCATCCGAAAACAGTTTAACAACAGCTTCTGAACACAATACAATGCAAGCATTTCAAATCAACCCATTCATGTCATGCTAACCACCAAACTGTCAAATGCAATACAAATGAGAGGTTCAAGTGTAAATAAGATGTCGTATTCCCAAAGATTACTTATCATACCTCCCATAACAACAACCGATAGCTTCGATTCAAAACTCACAAAGCATACACTATCAACAATAGAACACACCGGTTTCCCTCAATGGATTGCCCGTTATACGAGTAAGTGTAATGACAATGCAAATAAAGCAATCCCAATTTCAAAAACCACAAAACTATGAGGTGTTTCGACTTAGCATAGCTTCATGAAAAGAATGCTTACAATCAATGTAACAGCTGTGAATTTGACATGACGGCTTTTACATGCGAGAACTCAAAGACTTATGCAATTCCCAGATACTTGAGGCCATCCAAATAAAAGTAGTCCAAGAAAATAGAGAGAATCAAGTGGTAAAAGATCTCAACATATGCATTGGCCACTACACATGCCAAGTTAATAAACATACACTTCAAACCCTTTTTTTCTTGTTCTTTTTTTTTTTTTTTCTCATCTAGTGTTTCATTTTTTCTTTCTTCTTTCTTCTTTAAGACTTTTCAACTTCTGTCATTGTATTGAACTTCTATTTTATTGCCTCAACCAATTTTCTCTTCTTTTTTTTCCTTTTTCTTTCATTTCTCCAATTTTCCATAACTTCTCAACAAGGCATGCAACACATCTTTTCTCCTTCGAATTTAAGATTTCCATATTCACACCCTTTTCAAGATCATTTATATACAATTACCGGAAAGAATGAATTGGCCTCTATGTACCGAAATTCGAACATGCATAAGTCAAATAGTTCAACCAAGTAAAAGATGTCAACTATTCCAACCTATTACTATGACATGCAAACCGATTTCAAATATAATAAAGCTATTCAAACAACAAAGTTCAATAAATTTCCTTGAGTATAAGTAAAATCACTCACAAACATGATTCATGGCTCTAAAGCTCACCAGGTGTACATCTCCACTTAATGGAAGTAGTTATGGAAATCTATAGCAAGTTCACTTTGAAAACACGACTTGTGCTCAGTGTAAGTTATCCCCTCTCTCTATACAACACAAACAGCTCAGTATTAAGCAATGCAAGAATAAGTCAACACGATAATCTGCTTAAACATTATCCTATGCACAGTTACTAGTTGATTCAATTGTCTTTGAAAACAAAGCATAATGATTTACTCATGGTCCCAATCCTAAGAATGCGAAGAATCCAAATGAAATTCAGTGGAACCAGAAAATATACCTGTTTTTGATGATTTTCAATATAAATAGAACTAGAACTTAAACCTGTGTCAATAACTTGCAGAAGAATAATGGTGCATTAAACAGCTCACAAAAATATCATCAGGTTTTATATTCACAATTAGCCAAAAATACATGATCACACATCTTCAAAGACATGTCATTGTATTAACAAAACTAACCAGATCCACATTCACAAATATCTATGATTCCAATGTTCTATCTATCTGAACCTCCATGAGTTCTAGATTGATAAGATATACAAGAAAGTGATAAAATGGTCTAAACTCCACTAAATCCCTACTCCTCATCATCATCCTTGTCATCTGATTGCATCCGGATGATCATCCCCTTAATCTCCTGCAATAGAGTAATATGCTGGGTCGACTGCTGCTCTAGTGTGCTCATCCTACCCTTGAAATCTGTAATTCGAGTCTCTAAGTTAGTCCTTAGGCCTGCAATCGCCGCCTACAACTCCTCTACCCCAGCAACAGGTGGTGCCCCAGCTGCTAACTTCCCCTTCTTCCTCTGCCCCTCAAATCTATTCAAAGAACTCTTATCAATAGGCTTCTCCAGTTCTAACCTAATGAGGTCCACCGGAATAGAAATTCCATAGTTCTTAAACAGAGCAGTTAGAAAACCTGTAAACGGTACGGAACCCCTGACATCTGATGAAGTATAGGCCATACATAGTGATATAAACATCATATGGGGCAAATCAATAGACTTTCCAGTACATATGGCCCACAATAACGCGGCCCTTGTGACACTCATACCAATGGTGCACTTCAAGGGTAATAATGAATAACATGAAAAGAGAAATAAGATGAGGTACTTATCCTTGAGATGCATCTTATTACACTGTACCTCCCCACCCCATGTGTCACCCTCTAGAACAATTCCTGGGAAATGGTAGCTAAGTCAGGCTGCCCCACGTCCGGAAAAGCAAAGTCCGGGTTCTCTACCCTAGGGAGACCAAAAATCTCAGCAAAAGTGTTGGGAGTCACTACTAATTTTGTCCCCCTCACCCAACTCACCATATTTTCTTTCCCTTTTTCTATCACAGGTTTGTGCCTAATATTGGACATAAACTCCTGACACAGTGTAAGAATAGACTCGGCCTTGAAATCCGCTAAACAGACCCACCCTCGATTGGTGAAGTCCCCAAGGAAACCAAAACCCAGTTCCTCGAATGTGTCTATATGAAACTCTCTCTCAAAGACTGCCCCATTCTTCACCCACACCCGAATATAAAATTTCTCTTCAATTTTTTTGGTGAAGCGGGTGTCATCATAACCTAGGTCAGCTGTGGTCTTCTTCCTTTTATCCTTTTGGGTAGGTTAAGATTTTGATGAGGTCAGCCTTTTGGAATTTTTACCCGAACTCCAAGGCTTATCTCCCTTGTTACCCCCTTTCTCTGTAGTGCTCATCTCACACACCCTGCCAGTGCAAACAACACATATGGTGTCATATTTCAACGTATAGGTGTAATGCATGAGAATGTTTTGGTGTTGTGCCTATGTCAGTCTATGTCTACCACTGCCCATGCAAGTATGCCTAATGCTATGGAGACCCCACTTATGCAGACAATGCCTCTCCAATATACTAAAATGTCTTACAATATCAGCTCAACCTCTGAATGCCATGACTTGGCCCGTTCCAGCCAATCTTGGCCGATGGGGCCTTTAGCAAACACTTACCCGGCATCCTATGGATCAAGATCTCTAAGTATAACATTTCTATGTCTGGGCCTTCAATGTTCCATTTCAAGTTATCTAATATGTATAGGTATCCATTTAGACTCAAATTTAGGGCTAAAGAATCATTAGGACATTTTTACAAACACCTAGTGTGCACAAGGGAGCCCACGATTCAATAGGAGAATCTATGTCATGGAAATTTCCAAAAAATTCATCATCAACACGGGGCAAGCCCCCGACAATGCAATTGAACAGAGCATGCATGATTTACAGTGTGCAAGATGAGCCTATGCCCGAAAATGGTTTTTATCGCACAACACCCTAATGGATATGTAGGATTTTCTAATGATATGATGTAATCAAATGGGACGATGGGGAGTGTCTGATTACCTTTAGTAGGTGACAAATTTGACAAGGAATGGCCGAAAATCCCACACTCACTGTTTCCAAAGCCAAATTGCCAAAAATCCCCCTCTTTCCCCTTTCTATCGAGTAATGGCACAATGGGTGCAAATGGCCCATGCACTACCCCTTTTACCCCGTAAAGAGACAGTTTACTGGGCACGGCGTTCGAATGCCTTCAGGAGGGTTCGAATGCTAAGGGTTAAATTCAGCTTCACCTGATTCTGAGGGTTCGAACTCCAGCAAAAGAGTTCGAACTCTAAGGCCAGATTTCTATTTTGTTGGGTCAGAGGGTTCGAACTCTAGCAGAGTAGTTCGAACTCCAAGGCTAAATTTCCATTTGTAAGGTCTTTGAGAGTTTAAACTCCGGAAGTATGGTTCGAACCCTCAAGCAAAAATTCCATTTCTCACTTGTGGCCGTGCACGGCTTGTTCGCACAGCTGGGTTTCGCTCTACCCTATCCTATCGACTATCTTAAGTATTACTAAACCTAAAACTTAAATAAACACGCTAAGACTCTCAATCCAAAGTTCACAAACTACGAAGTACCCCCCCCCCCCCACCCCAACTAGAGAGGAGCAATCTCCGGAATGAAAGAAAATTGCAAAGAATGAAAAACAACCCAACGATGGATATGTGGGGGAAAGGTTAATGGGTGGGACAACACCCCCTCCCCCCAACTAGGGTTAAACTATCCCCAACTCGACTCGACCTAGACTCTTACTATACAACATACAAGAAAGGCCTACTGTCTCATGTTATGCAAAAGGCAGTGGATCCCATAGATCCACACATTCAACCTCTACCTGTTCAAGCTCAAGATAGGGCTTCAATCGATGCCCATTGACTTTAAAAACATTGCCATTTATGGGATTTTGGATTTCTACAGCCCCATGAGGTGAAACGTCTTGTACAATAAAAGGTCCTGCCCATCTACTTTAAAGCTTACTTGGAAACAAGTGCAACCGGGAATCGTATAGAAAGACCTTTTAACCAACTTCGAAAGATTTACGCAGGATGTGTTGGTCATATACCAACTTCATCTTCGCTTTAGAAATCTTTGAGTTCTCATAAGCGTCATTTTGTATTTCTTCTAGTTCGTT